>SJYQ01001985.1:140074-158024 GCA_006410935.1 Redunca redunca
GGATGGTCTTGATCCCTGTCTCCTGTACACGAACCTCATTCCATAGTTCATCAGACACTCTTATCTATCAGATCTAGTCCCTTAAATCTATTTCTCACTTCCACTGTATAATAATAAGGAATTTGATTTAGGTCATACCTAAATGGTCTAGCGGTTTTCCCTACTTTCTTCAATTTAAGTCTGAATTTGGCAATAAGGAGTTCATGATCTGAGCCACAGTCAGCTCCTGGTCTTGTTTTTGTTGACTGTATAGAGCTTCTCCATCTTTGGCTGCAAAGAATATAATCAGTCTGATTTTGGTGTTGACCACCTGGTGAAGTCCATGTGTAGAGTCTTGTCTTGTGTTGTTGGAAGAGGGTGTTTGCTATGACCAGTGCAAAACTCTGTTAGTCTTTGCTCTGCTTTATTCCACATTCCAAGCCCAAATTTTCCTGTTACTCCAGGTGTTTCTTTTTTTAAAAAATTTTTATTTTAACTTTATTTTACTTTATAATACTGTATTGGTTTTGCCATACATTGACATGAATCCACCACTGGTGTTTCTTGACTTCCTACTTTTGCATTCCAGTCCCCTATAATGAAAAGGACATCTTTTTTGGGTGTTAGTTCTACAAGGTCTTGTAGGTCTTCATAGAACCGTTCAACTTCACCTTCTTCAGCATTATACCTGTGCTTATTGGTACCACTAAGCTTGTACAATACAAACCAGGTACTGCTGCAGTCAAAAGAGGAAATTATGCCTGGAAATGACTCAACATGTAGAAAAATAGAATCAAGAGATGGTAACAGTAAAACTAGATTGAGCTTTGTCTGAAAGACTTGGTCCTGGACGTTTTAATTTAGTTAAGTTTTAGTCCTTTTTAGTTTAAAGCCTTTTGAGTTGATTTCCTAGTTTTCCACTGTAAGAGTTGTGATTAACTTGTCCTCCTTTGGGGAAACAACAGCACAGCATTTACCCCTCTTCTCATCTGGGCGTGTACCTCAGACTCTATCAGTGCCTCTCTTATTCTTTTCTCTCTCTTTCTGCAATACTTGCTGGTGGGCAATGAGTTCCCACATTTTAGGGAAAGGGTGCAGAGATTAAATTCATCTGGGAAATGGTTTAATTAAATAAACTGGATTGGCATCCCACTCAATCTAAGAGTTTTATCAATATCGATAAGTGGGGACTTCCCTGGCAGCCCAGTGGTTAAGACTCTGCTCTTCCAATGCAGGGGGCACAGGTTCAATCGCTGGTCAGGGAACTAAGATCTTGCATGCTGCACATAGTCTAGCCCAAGACATAACATAAATAAAGATGAAAAGTTTCTAAAAAAATCTATATGTAAACCCAACTATGTGATGAAATTCAGATGAAATGACCATTAACAATCCCAAATGGTGAAAGCTGACCTTTCCCATGTGCAGGTACTGTTTTAAACACTTCCATCTGTTATTCTTAAGCCCAACAGCATGAGAGACAGAGGTTCCCTTTCTCTTCTTGCTGAAGTTCAACAACTTGCTTGAGGCTGCACAACTTGTGCTTAGTGATACATCCAGACTGGGTGAGTCTCAGCTCCTAGCTGCCAATTAGGGGCCTGACGTGCATGGTGTTCTCTTTGTCCCCTTTCCCTTCCCATTCAGGTGGACAGCAGCTGCCTGAGCTCCTCAACTTCCCCACCACTCTCTCTGCTGTCAGCCACTGGGACCTGGGCCTTGATGGGAGGGGACAGGTGCAGAGCAGTGGGGTTTAGGGGCAGGAGAGCAGAAGAGCACATGACATGAGCTCAGAGGGAGAGCGTCTGTGCAGGGGAGAGAGGCTTTCTCTAGGGGATATCAGAACTGTGGGAGATTGGGGAAGAGATGGGTCATGTCAGCATGTGTGTGTGTGTGCGCGCATGCGTGCGTGTGTGTGTGTTTGTGTGTTATGGATTGAAATTCCTTTCACATGATTTTAGGGGAAGGACATTAAAGACTTTATTATTAGTAGTAGTCATTTAAAAAATTATTTATTTTACTTGGAGGCTAATTACTTTACAATATTGACCTGGTTTTTGCCATACATTGACATGAGTCAGCCGTGGGTGTACATGTGTCTCCCATCCTGATCCCCGCTCCTACCTCCCTCCCCATCCCGTCCCTTAGGGTTGTCCCAGGGAACTGGCCCTGAGTGCCCTGTCTCATGCATCAAACTTGGACTGGTGATCTAACCAAGACTGTATAAAGATGTATATAAAGATTGGACCACAGGGTTGGGAAGATATAGGGTCTGATTATCTATTCTTCCATTTCTCTATCCATCCAGTTTTATAGTCTCAGTATGTTAGTGTGAGCATTCACCAAGGGGATAAACATGGAGAGATAGTTAAGAGGCCCACATGTGGAGCCAGAAGGTCAAGTTAGGCAATCTGGAGCTTTGGTGGGAGTGAGACATGGACAGACTGCTTGCGGGTCCACTCTGGCTTGGGTGGGGGTCAGCTTTCACAGCTTCAGGAGGGCTCAGGCTCCCTCTTGGCTTCTGGCTGTTTCGCTGCCCATCAGAGGTCAGGATCTACCTGGCATGTGTGCTGTGCAATGCTTTGAGGCCACCTTGGCTCCAGATGTGAGTGAACATCAGTCATTTCTGTAGACTGTGCTGCCAGGCAGTGTTTCCTGCTTTGGAGGACAAAGTTCTGTGCTCTCCTGGAGCATTATGCTAGTGGATGAAGGGCTCTTCTGATGGATAATGCCAACTCTGCAGTCCGAGCCAAGGGTCACTTGGCACTCTGTCTCCTGGATGTGAAAGGAAATGGTTCCACACTGATGGTTAGAAAAACAATGGTGTCCAAATGGGTCTGATTGCAAAGGTTGGCTGTGTTTTCAGCAGAGTCCAGGCTCTTGGATGTCCCAGGTATGATAGGTTCAAGGCAGTGGCAGTTACAGTCTTCAGGGCACAGGTGTTCAGTGAACACTTGCTGACTTGAACTGAAGGGAGTTTTGTGGTTTAGCTCCCTAAAATCACGTTTAAATGACAGCAGCCTCCAAAGCAAGCGGTAGAAGCTGAGATCATGAGCCAGGGTCCCACACAGGCGTTGTTTGAAATTGATGGCATACGTGTTGCTGCCACTGGGAGCTAGAGCTAAGAGGGATCTAGAGAGTATCTGTGTGGCTCTGCACCTCCACTTTCTTACCTGTAAAGTGGGGTGGTGGGAGTGCCTCTTTTACGGGGCAGCTACAAGCAGCCAGGGAAGTGAGGCAACGTGCTCAGAATCTGCGTGGTGTCTAGACGCATGCAGGCTGTGACTCTAGGTTTCCTCTTCCAGTTCTAAGAATTCCAGCTGAATTCTTACTACAGCTTGTGTTCCAGTGTGGTCTGGCAAAACCCCACTAATGGTTTCACTTTGTTCCTAGACAGGAAAAGAGAAGGGCCATTTGAGTGGCGCGATCTGTGTGCTCATTTGGACCAAGACTCCTGCTCTGCGTGCTCATTTCCCAGTGCATTTTCCACTGTTACTGTTGTTCAGTCACTAAGTCGTGTCCAGCTCTTTGTGACGCCATGGACACTGGCATGCCAGGCTCCCCTGTCCTCTACTATCTCCCAGAATTTTCTCAAATCCACGTCCTTTGAGTTGGTGATGCCATCCTGTCCACAGTGTTCTCCAGGCAAGACTACTCGAATGAGTTGCCACGCCCTCCCCTAGTGGATCGCGTTTTGTCAGAACTCTTCACTATGATCCGTCCATTTTAGATGGCCCTACATGGCATGGCTCGCCACTTCATTGGACTACACAAGGCCTTTCACCACGACAAGGCTGTGATCCATGACGGGGACATTTGCTACTCCTACCCACCAAATAGCCCCCTCCTGTTCTCACCTCATTTCCTCATTTTTCTCTGTTTTGCCTTCTCTGATGCTTCAAAGTACCATGAACCAGGCCACAGATATAAGCAGATATAAGCAGAACTCCACAGAACAAGGACCTCTCCAGCCCCTGACAAAGGCGATGTGTGATTCCCAGCAGTGGGGCAGCTGCTCTGAGACATGCCGTCACCGGTTGCCCCATGTGAGCTGTGGGCACAGTGACGGGGCTGTGAGCAAGGGGGGCTGGAGGGCTGGGCCCACCCCCTGGAGCTGGGGCCTCAGGAAGCCTCTCCTGCTGTCCAGCTGGCCACTGGCCTGGCCTGTCTGGGGTGGCATCTGCTCCATCAGAGGTCAGGTTAAAGCACAAGGAAAGGGCTCTGTTTCAAAGGAAGGAATCAGGAGCACGCTGCATGCATCCAGGGACCCTCGAGGAGCAAGGCTGGGATAACCCAGGAAGCTGGCATGCAGGAGAGGCAGGACAGCAGGGCCAAAGGTGCGGAGGGGGGCCTGTGAGATGGTGGGGAGGGGAGATGGAGGGATAAGGACATCCTTGTGTACCCAGGGGCCAGGCATTGATTCAGCGTTTTTGTAGAGATTTCATAATAGTTCTGGGGAGCAGGTATTTTTTCCTAGCTTAATTGAGGTATGATTGGCAAATAAAGATTGTTTATATTTAAGGTATACAACATGATGTTGTGATATACGTTGTGAAATGATCACTGCAATCAAGCTAATTAACATATCCATCACCTCACATAGTTACCATTTTGTGTGTGTGTGGTCAGGACACCTATCTTAGCAGATTTCCAGTAAGCAATATATCATCATTAACTGTCACAGTTTGCATGTGAGGGCCTATGCAGAGAGGAGCTCAGAGAGGCAAACCTGCCAAGGGCGCCCCACGGGTGTCTGATTCCAAAGACCCCTCCCCTCACTCACCCGCAGCGTTGGCCAGGATGCTGCCGTCCCCATCCCTTCTTGGAGGAAAGGCCCTTTTGCTCCGGTTTACATACAGCCAGTTGGATTTTCCCTCAAAATCGTCCCAGACCTGGGAGAGCCTGTAGCCTGCAAGCTCATCCTCAGTTATACCAATGTGTTTCTTTCACGCTCTCATAAATTGCACTCAGTAGAACAGGGCCTTTCTTTCTGATCTAAACCCTGTTGCTCTATTGATTACTATAATTCAGCCCTAATTGGACTTCTGCAAAGCCACAAGCTCAGACAGCGGGCTTCTTGGCGGCACAGCATCCATTATTAATGTGCCGGTGCTGGCCTTTCCCCCACTCCCTGCTTTCAGCTCAGGAGCTCTGGAAAACAGCCCATGAGTAATGTGGCTTCCCTGTGAATTTACCTCTTCGGGATATTTGTTTCCTCTTGAAGGAGAAGAGGGATGCAAACCACACAACTAGCAAACAGCTCTTTAATTGCCTCTCTGCTGGCCCAAAGAATGGTCTGGGTTAGGGAGGATGCTCAAACCCTCTCGAATCTAAGATATTGGGCTCTGTAAGTGGCAGAGTTGCAAGGGAGCCTTGGACTGGCCCGTGAGTCAGCCAGGTTCAAGAAGCCAGTAGGACAGACCCAGAATCTGTACCTGGTCCCTGTTGGGTTGGCCAAAGGAGAAAGATCACAATGGGCCAAACCTGTAACACAGCCAAACTGAGGCAGAGAGGACCATGTTCTGTGGCAGAAACAGAGCAGACTCATTATCAAGACAGATTTGGGAAGCCCACTTCCCAGTGAGATCTTGGAGACAAGTGAAGTGTTTCATGGACCCCAGGAGAGCAAATGCCAGGATGTATGTCTGACAGACCCCGCTTAGTACCTCGCCCAGGTACTGGCTCTGGTTAGACAGCCCTGGGCTGAGCCTCTCCATGTGGAGGCAGGCGTCAGTGCAATGTGAGAGTAGGGTTACTGCTGTTCAGCTGCTTCAGGGATTCAAGAAGGGCCACCCTTCTTGTGCCTCCAAAGTCTGGGGCTCCTTCCCTGCCCACCAGAAGTGGATGAAGCCAGGGGGCCACTGTGGATCTGGTCAGGTGGGGGCTTCAGGGCAGCTGCATGAGTTGCTCAGATACTGAGAGGAACATGGACAGGCTAGGAGTAGACTGAGCCCAGCTCACACTCGGGGTTGTTTGTTCTACAGACTATACACCCACTCTTCCTTAATACTGGCAGTCAGAAGACAGTCCCCAGGTCCACAGAACAACCACTTTTCATTCTGCGTCACTCAGTCAGTTGACAAATCTTGATTTCCAGCATGGGCTCCCCAGGTGGCACAGTGGTAAAGAATCCAGTGGCCAGTGCAGAAGACATGAGAGATATGAGTTCAATTCCTGGGTCAGGAAGATCTCCTTAAGTATGAAATGGCAACCCACTTCCATATTTTTGATTGGGAAATTCCGTGGATAGAGGAGCCTGGTGGGTTCAATGTATGGGGTCCCAGAGTTGGACACCACTGAGCGACTGAGCGCACACACATGCAATTTCTGGCATACTCTGGCAGATTCTGGGGAAA
This sequence comes from Redunca redunca, assembly GCA_006410935.1. Classification (NCBI taxonomy): domain Eukaryota; kingdom Metazoa; phylum Chordata; class Mammalia; order Artiodactyla; family Bovidae; genus Redunca; species Redunca redunca. Next base: position 146,407 of record SJYQ01001985.1, read on the forward strand.
TAACAACAAGTAACATTGACAACATTCACCCTCCTGTAGTTTGCATGAGAGTGGGAAAGACAGATGCTGAACAAGTCAGCAAACACACAGACAAGGGCTTCTATAGTGCGAGGGCTGGAAGATGACTAAACAGGGGATTGTGCCAAGGGCCTAGAGGGCAGGTCTCCCCTAAACTTGTCTCACATCTTCAGGTACCTTGAGCAGGGATGGTTCCAGGCTTCCACCCTCTTTGAGGGCTTATTGCAGAGTCTGGTCCTAGCTGGAATTCCTGCAGTTTGCTCTCCATAGAGAGGATGGAGCAAGGGATCAGACAGGCCCTGCAGAGGTCCCTTTCCCTCGCTAACCTGGCGCAGGACTCTCTCATTCGCTCTCACTCTGCGTGCCCTGGGCTTGTTTTGCAGTGCACACAGGGGCTCCTTGGGAATGCAGTCTGTGCAGGCAGCCTCTGCCTTTCTTCAGTGCCCAAGAAGTACTTAGTAAGTGAAGACGCAATGAGAGCAGAGGGGACACTGGTGCAAAGAGAGGCTGGGGGCTGAAACCCTGTCTCTGCAAAACGCTGCCTGCCAAGATGAATAGCTATCTTCGCCCCTTTGCAGGGGCTGTGAACTGGTGGGTGACCCCTGCCGCAGGCAGCCTCAGACCCTCTTGTTTGCTGGCATGCTTCTGCTAGGAGCCAGGACAGCTGTCTGCACTCTCTTCTCAAGCTACGCAGCTGGGGCCCTGGCTGCTCTGGCAGGGGCTGCTGGCAGCTGAGTTCTTTGCATCTTTCTCTTCTTCTGTTTCCCTGTTCCTTCTCCTGGAGTGAATGTCTGCCTGGGTCAAAATATAGATCTCAATCTCAGGGCTACCAGTGTGGGGCAGGGGTCTTCTGTTGGTTTCTGGAGAATGAGGGGTGGCGTTGCCCTCCTGCCTCTTGCATGGGCCCGCACTTTGCTCTCAATCAGCTTCCGTGTTTGTCTTTGCAGAGTAGTCCTGATCAGTTCAAAATCTCCAATTCTCTGTTAGAAAAATGAGCTTCACTTCCCTTCTAGTTTTGTTTCTCTTGGGGAGGGGCATAGGGCAGAACTGGGAAGAAGTGAGCGCTCTCTCCCAGTCTCCCCACCCCTGGGGCCCCCCTATCTTCCCTGCCTTCCCACTGACCAGTTGCCTCCCCAGCCTTCCCTGCCACCTCCACCCTCTGCGCTGGACACCTCTGCCCTCCTCGCTCCTCGGTCACATTGGAACTGGTCCCCAGGCCTGTCTGTCCTGCTTCTCACCGTCTTGCTCTCAGTGGGGCCGAGGCGATTGGCCGCTAGTAGAGGCCATAGGACCTGGTCCCTGCTACCGCACCCCAGCCAGGGAGCTGCCAGCTGTGTGCTTAGGCAGTTCTGTTAGCCTCCCCGTGCCCATGTTTACCCATCTGGAAAGCAGGGTGATTCAAGAGGTGGTGAGGCTGACGAGTGGTGAGCCTGGCGAGTGTGGGTGCTGCATGGGTCGCTGGCCCGTCCTGTGCCCTCCGTCTCTGTCTCTGCTGCCCTGCCCTCTCTCAGGCTCCTCTCCTTTGCCTAGACCATCTCTGAGCCTCCAACAGATCACCTCCCACATCACATCCATCCCCTTCACCTGGACATTTTCCTCGCCACTTCCAGAGAGCCTGTCTTCCTACCACTTGAGACCTGCTGCTGGCTCCCACTGCCTGCAGGACAGAACCTCAATCCCGCCTCCAGGCGCCCGCGCCTCTCCCCACTCCCCTGTGCGCACCGCCCTGACCCTGGAGAGCCTCCCAGGATGCTGGGCTCCAGGGCCTCGGGGGACTCTAGCTTGCCGTGGCATCATCCGTGGGGAAGCCAGTGTCTGGCTCTTGACTTCTGTAGGTAAATGCTATGTGATGAGTAAAGCGCATTTTCCTTTAAGTGTCACTGAGTGAGCAAACTAAATGAGATTTATGTGGTTTGGAAGAAAAAAAATACTGCAACATTTTTGATGCCAGAAAGATTTTTCTACCTGAGCAGTTTGGAAATTTCACAGGGCTGCCTGCTCACTCTCCTCCACAGGACTTGCCCTTTTGTGACCTGCCTCTCTCATGCTGTTCTCATTCTCAGAATGCTCTTCCTTTTTCTGCAGATGAATATCTAGGCCCCTCTGAGGCCATCACCTCCTCTCTGAAGGCTATTCTCTTTCCACAGGCCTCCACACAAACCTGTGCATGACTCCACATTTGAGGGACAGGGCTTTGCAATGACTAAACACCATCTGAAACTGTTTTGTCTCTATTTAAAACTAGGCTCCATTACCTACCAGCTGTGTGAGTTTCTTAACCTCTGTCTGTCTGTCCTCCCTGTTAGTAATAGTGGCCTTATGCCACAGGTGCTCTCAGAGGACTAAATCTGTTCATACATTTAATATGTTTGTGTCTGTTCCTGGCACATTAGTACTACTGAAGCTTTTGCCATATTATTTAAATAAGGTGTTTTTTTTGTGCACTAGCGCTCTTTCCAGAAGGTTGAGAGACCTTGAGTGGCCAAGTCTCTTTTCTGCTGGCTCTCTGCCTCTCTGGCTCCTAGGATGGAGCTGTGTATAGTAAGGGTTGGGCAGGCTCGGGTGCCCCCAGTGCTGGGGGAGCTGGGCCCAGGCTTTGCTTCTGGGACCTGGTCTTGATCTCAGGTTTGGTGTGTGATCACATGAGGGCCCAGGAGGAGCTGCCCAGGATCTCGGCTTCTTGCCAGTGTGGACACTGAAAGCTGCTTCAAGTCTCATCAAGAAATCTTACCCAAGCACCCTGGAGCTCTGCTGGGGACACTCATCACCTTGAGGAAAGGTCACCAAAGCGTGTGGTGTGGCCTGCACGGTGCCCGGGGCTTGTGACGGCCGTCCCTCACCGTCCGTTGCCCTGTGAGGACCCACGGCGTCTCCCCCTCACCCCCTCCCACCTAGGCAGTGGGAACCCGTGACTCCTTCAGAGGAGGGAGGCTTGATCCCAGGGCCTCCAGTGTCCATACCCTGTGGCAGAATTTGTTCACCCGCACTCAGAAACCAGGGAGGAACTGCGGAGGGTGAGGGGCTATTTTCCGCCTTTCCAAGCATGTCTCTGGGCTCACTCCAGGGAATCAGGGGCACAGGCGGCTGAGGACCACAGCTCAGTGTCTGCAGGAGACAGGCGAGCAGGTGAGGGGCTGGGAGGGACGGCAGGACTGGGGACCCTCGGGCCATAGTGGCGGGAGGGTCGCCTCAGTCTCCCCCTCTGGACGCATATGCCTCCTCCTGAGGGAGCTGGCCTGGGCCTCCGCTCCCCTCCTGGGCTGAGCGCACGGGAGTCCACTCTCTGCAGACAGGGCGAGTCTGGGTGAGCAAAGATTCAGGGCCATTGCCCAGCAAGGGGACTGATGTCCCCGTTAAGTGGGGGAAGCTGGCAAAGCTGAGGGAACCACTGTCAGCCATGCAGATGGTTTGGGATGGGGAGACAGGGCCCAGAAGCCCTTGGAATGTCGGTGCCACGCTCTGTCCAGTGAGTGAGTGAAGCCGCTCAGCCGTGTCTGACTCTTTGCAACCCCATGGACTGTAGCCTACCAGGCCCCTCAGTCCATGGAATTTTCCAGGCAAGAGTACTGGAGTGGGTTGCCATTTCCTTTTCCAGCAGAGAGGGCTCAGGGCCAAGCTTTCATATGTGCTGCTGCCTGTCCTCTTCCCTGTTTCCTCTGGAATTTGGAGTGAGAAATCCTTCCTATGAGGGCCATTCCTGTACATGCTGGGACACTTAGCATCCCTGAAGCCTGTCCACTCTAATGCCAGTAATGTCTCCTTCCTGCCCCAAGAGTCGCTGGCACAGCCACAAACATTTCACAGACATCTGTTTTCCTTTGTCCCCCAAGACAAGAGCAGGACCAGTCATGGGCTCTGCCAATGACCGCACGCCACCCCCCAATCCCAGGGCAGCTCCTGAAAGGCAAGGGGTGGCATCGCTAGCAGTGCCACAGAAGGCCAGGGAATCCATTGTTCCAGGAGAGATGCCAGCCCCTGGCTCCTACATCGGGCTCGCCTGGAACTTCCCTTTCCCTGCACCACTCACCCCCAGTGGGGGAGCGGACAGTGGTGGGTCCTGGCAGGTGATAGGGTTGTTCGGGCCAGGACCTCATCTCAAGGCCAGGCAACAGTCCTAACCCAGGGTCTCAGAGCCTGGCCGCCACTTCTCCTGTGGTCCCTGGGAGGGCGTCCCCACCCCGAATTTCTTTCTTGCAGTTAGTGTGACTGCTTGGACACCTCCCAGTCCTTTACCTGGGCTTCTTTAACTTCCTCAATTTGGACAGAAATGCACAGACGTTCTTCTGTGGGATGCCTTGGCCATCAGTCACGAGGTGATTGCAGTCTTCATCTTGCTGTGCTTCGGGGGCCCAGGAGAGCAGAGCCTCAGGGGAGACAGAGCATCAGAGGCTGGCCACTCACTCCATTCCTCTGCTCCCCTGGAGCTTCCTCCCACATACGCTGCCCTCCACAGGGCAGGCCAATCACAGCCCCCTCCATCCTCCACTTCTGGCTTTACTTACCCAATGAACTCGCAGCCCTGTATCACCGCCAGCTCCCAACACTCATGTCAGCACCCCCATTCCTGCTCCCAGCCTCCCAGCATTGTCCTGGGGCCCAGGGCATCGAGCTGCTCCGAGGATACCCTCCTAGGTCCTCCGTCCCCTACTGGCTGTCTTTCTCCCTCTTTCTATGAGTTTGTGGGGCTCTGACTCCCCTCCCAGGTACTCCCTCTTCTTACAGGAGAGGTGAGGTGGGGATGGCATCTCAGGGTGGGTGGAGGGCCGAGGCTGAGACCATCACTGCAGGGTCGGAAGGCAGTAAGGAATCATCCTAAAGCCTTGACATGGGCCCATTTTCTAGAGAGCAGGGACAAGTTAGGGCAGAGTGGTCCCGGGTCAGAGAGAAGGGAGAGACAGAACTGGAAACATCACATGTAAAATAATCTCACATAAAAGGCATTAGAACTCTATGTCCGAAGCACTCCTGGAGTCAGTCCTACTTCAAGCCTGGGCTTTCAGTAACTCAAGCCACTCTTCTCTTTCCTTTGTAAACTTTCCTTTTCTTTGTAAGCCTTCTTAGAGTGACATTCACTGGGGGGGGGGTGGGAGGGGGGGAAGATGGTCACAGAAATCTTTGAGTAATAAAAGGAGTTTCTAAATGCTGGTCTTTAACTCACTCATTTTCTGTAGCATCAAGGGTGAAGGTAGTCAAAAATGTTGCACTGCTGGGTTGGGAGATACTAACTGGAAGGAAATGTGACCCAGAATGAGCTCGCTGCTCATGACCTTCCTTCCCCTTTCAGTGTCTATGCAGAAGGCTCCATAAATGGGAAGAGGTGATTGTTCTCCTCCCAACTTCCAATCTTATAGCAGGTGGCACAGAAGGCTTTTCCATAGTCTCTTTAAGAAGCTGTGATGTGGACAACATTTCTCTAAAGGGGAAAGCAAAGTATCAGAGAGCTTTGCTAGTGTTGGTTACATACCCAGGTCTGAAGGCAGGTCACAGAAGCTGACATCACAGCCCTACCACCACCTGGACCTCTGACCATCCCGGAGTCCTGTGACTTTGTGTAAAATGGAGATGGCGGTGGAACCTAACCTGCAGCATTGTTTCCGGGATCAAATGAGTTGGCACACAGGAGGAATTTAGCCTATTCCTGGCATGTCTTTCCCTGGCTGCTACCTTATGGGGATTTGACCCAGAGACCCTTACACCAGCGGCCTCTGTCCACAAACTTGGTGCCAGATTCTGTGTTAGACACAGACTCCACCCAGTCTCATGGGGCTCTGGTCATAAACCAAACGGTGTGTGCCGTGCAGCGAGGCAGACAAACTGCACCAGCTGGGGTGATTGTGAGTGACGCCCTTCAGGATATGCCATCAGAGCTGGCTTCGTCAGAAGGATTGGTTCCCCAGGCCCCCAGGGTGTGAGGGGAGAAAGAGCTGTGTGGTGAAGGGCATGGCTGTGGTGTTGGGGGAAGTGATGGGCATGCTAGGTTAGTGGGCGTCTGTGTGTCCAGAGAATGACCCTGGATGTTGGTTGCAGATGAGATTCAAGGGTTTTGTTGGTTTGTTTTAATTTTAAAACATCTTTTTTTGCTGATATAAAAGTTACAGTGAAACACTGGGAAATTAAAAATGGAAGTGACAGTGAACGGTCCTGCAACTGCCCGGAAGTGTAGGGTTCTTAATTCTAGAGTTATGCAGCTGTGCCATCGGTGACTAGGGAGGGGTGTGGGTCCTTCACCATGAAGGCTCCCATCCCGCTTGTCAGGGAGCAAAATGAACTTGAAACTGAGGTTCTTCAAGCTCCTCTCTGAGTCAGAACCAGCTTCCTCTCCTACACATACCCTGAATAGCCGCCTCTCTTCATCTGCCTTCCTCCTGGGTTTCCTTGCTCCTTCAAGTCTCACATAAAACCCTGGTCTCCTTGTATCTCCACCTTCATCTGAGTGAAACTTCTGTAAGACTGACACAGCTTTCTCTTGCTAACTCCTTTTTTTTTCCTCCCAAAGACTCCTCCCATTAAGGGTGGGATGGAGCAGGACATTGTGGGTGAAGGGGACCTGGTACCCATGTTCTCCCACTGGTTGGACAAGATTACATGGGTGGGGGGAGCAGAGAGCTCTGGGCCTCTCCCCTACCCCTCCCTCTCCTTCTCAGAATGCTGAGATGTCAATGGGGACCTCAACAGTTGGCGGGATAGAATAGGGGCCGCTGAAACTTGATTGGGTGCCGTTTGGGACCGCTTCACCTAAATGAATCCCGGTAGGATTCCAGTGTATCCTGGAGGCCCCTCTGCTCCGCTTCACTTCACCTGCTCACTCTGCAGGTTCCAGGTGCTGGTGGAGTCACTGAATTCTGATCACCACCCAGGCAAGTGAGCTCTCTTGCATCTGACAGGTTCTTGCTGCACCAGCCTTCCCGTTACTCTCTGGCAGGCAGAATTTTGCAGTGTTTCTACCTGCAATGGGGCTTTTTCATTTCCAGAGTGTCGAACACTAATACATGCTTTCCCCATTTATATATACTAGCAGGAAAGTGAAAGTTAGTGAGATATATAGGCTCACATCTCTGTGTTATGAAGAAACTTTACTATTTTCTGTAAAAAGAAAAATCAATATTTTATTAATGATACCTTTAAAGATAAAGTAAATGAACAAAGCCTACCTTTACCATATTGTAGCAGTCATACTCTACAGACTCCATCACTAAAGTTCTGAGGACCTCTGGGAGAGTTTGACAGCCACTTGACTGTCTTGCCAGTCCTGCCAAGAAAGGCTGTGGATTGATCCTCTTGACTGGGTGTGTTAATGGCTACCCCTCAAGCCTCTTTCTTGATGGACCGCTTAGGAAGTTGGCCAATCCACCACTCTGTGCATGTGGCCAACCCAGACCCTCTTTGTGTACTGTACTCATCTTGCAGAGAGAAGTCCTTTCTAAAGACTGAGAAACTCTGGTTTAGTTCAGATGGTTATCTGCTTTCTCCTGGGCATGTGACAAAGGTTAAGGTTTGGAAAATCATTGAGTTATTTGGCCTATAATAAAATCTGGATGTTGTCAGTTCTCTTGGAGGTATTTATTGTAAGAAATTTCTTGTAAGAAATTGTCAGATTTCAAGCAATAACCTAACAATCTGTGTGTACTGGCACCACATCTGTAAGCATCTTTATAGCTCACTTAGCATGTGCTCTGTGCTGTGCTTAGTCGCTCAGTCATGTTCAACTCTTTGCGGCCCCATGGACTGTAACCCACCAGGCTCCTCTGTCCATGGGGATTCTTTAGGCAAGAATACTGGAGTGGGTTGCCATGCCCTCCTCCAGGGGATCTTCCTAACCCAGGGATCAAACCCAGGTCTCCAGCACTGCAGATTGATTCTTTACTATCTGAGCCACCAGAGAAGCCCAAGAATACTGGAATGGGTAGGCTATCCCTTCTCCAGGGGATCTTCCTGACCCAGAAATTGAACCAGGGTCTCCTGCATTGCAGGCAGATTCTTTACCAACTGAGCTACCAGGGAAGCCCTCACTTAGCACACACAAAGCTATGATGTCATTTGTTCCTTATAGTTTACAGGAGGCAGCTAAAAGCAAGGATTACCAAGCTTACATTATAGACTGAAGTGAAAAGAGATGAAGAAACTCACCCAAGACTACTCAGTAAAACATTAACAAAAGTAGGACTCAAATCTAGACCCATGGCTCCTACACCAATTCTATACCAACCTCAGAAAGTTTAGTTAGTAGAAATTAATACTTTGGCCACCTGATGCAAAGAGCTAACTCATTAGAAAAGATCCTGATGCTGGGAAAGATGTAAGGCAGGAGGAGAAGGGGATGACAGAGGATGAGATGGTTGGACGATATCACCAACTCCATGGACATGGGTTTGAGCAGGCTCCAGGAGGACACCACCTTCCCTGGTGAAGGACAGGGAAGCCTGGATTGCTGAAGTCCATGTGGTCACAGTCAGACAGGACTGAGTGACTGAACTACAACAACTAGGAATTAGAATTTAGGAATTAGATATCATCTAGAGTATATATTTGACATTACTGAACAATCACCCAGGCTAAACTCTAAAAGACAGATCTCAGTTTTTCAAATCTTATTGACTTAAAACAAACAGTGAAACAACAACAAAAACATCAACACCCTTATATGCATTTCAGAAGACTTGTAGTGATCGGTGTGGTACCTGAAAGAGCCCACTCAGATTATACCTCAGAATATGGGCGCATCCTACTTTGTTCTTCTCAGGGAAATAGCATTACCATCACAGTTTTATTTTCAATAAGGTTCAATGGTTCAAAATTCAAAAGATTAAAAGGTAACAAACAGTGAAAATTTTCTCTCTTATTCCATTCTCTGGTCACCTAGCACACAATAAAGTCACCTGTACCAAATGTCCTTGCAGACAAATAAGTTAGTAGGTAAGTGTTAGTTGCTCAGCTGTGCCTGACTCTTTGCAACCCCATGGACTGCAGCCCACCAGGCTCCTCTGTCCATGAGATTTTCCAGGCAAGGATACTGGACTGGATTGCCATTTTCTTCTCCAGGAGATCTTCCCAACCCAGGGACTGAACCTGGGTCTCCTGCACTGCAGGCAGATTCTTTACTGACTGAGCTACAAGGGAAGCAGAGAAAGTAGATACATGCAAATAAGTATCAAGAAACACAAGCTGGAATCAAGATTGCCGGGAGAAATATCAATCACCTCAGATATGCAGATGATACCACCCTTATGGCAGAAAGTGAAGATGAGCTAAAAAGCCTCTTGATGAAAGTGAAAGAGGAGAGTGAAAAAACTCAACATTCAGAAAACGAAGATCATGGCATCTGGTCCCATCACTTCATGGGAAATAGGTGGGGAAACAGTGGAAACAGTGTCAAACTTTATTTTTGGGGGGCTCCAAAATCACTTCAGATGGTGATTGCAGCCATGAAATTAAAAGACGCTTACTCCTTGGAAGGAAGGTTATGACCAACCTAGATAGTATATTGAAAAGCAGAGATATTACTTTGCCAACAAGGGTCCATCTAGTCAAGGCTATGGTATTTCCAGTAGTCATGTATGGATGTGAGAGTTGGACTGTGAGGAAGGCTGAATGCCGAAGAATTGATGCTTTTGAACTGTGGTGTTGGAGAAGACTCTTGAGAGTCCCTTGGACTGCAAGGAGATCCAACCAGTCCATTCTGAAGGAGATCAGTCCTGGGTATTCATTGGCAGGACTGATGCTGAAGCTGAAACTCCAATACTTTGGCCACCTCATGCGAAGAGATGACTCATTGGGAAAGACCCTGTTGCTGGGAGGGATTGGGGGCAGGAGGAGAAGGGGACCACAGAGGATGAGATGGCTGGATGGCATCACTGACTCGATGGACATGAGTTTAAGTGAACTCCAGAAATTGGTGATGGACGGGGAGGCCTGGCGTGCTGCAATTCATGGGGTTGCAAAGAGTCGGACACGACTGAGAGACTGAACTGAACTGAACTGAACTGAACCCTATTTTGTATGAAAAGTGTTAGCTCACTGCTATACACAATGCTTGTCTTCACTTGCTGCATCTTGGAGATTTTTACCTAGAAGGATACACGAGTGACTGTATTCCTACTACAGTTATAGCACTCTCTGTTGATGGGAATCTACATGATTTCCAATCTGTTGCTGTCATAAGCACTGTTTCAGTGAATAACTCTCTGCGTTTGTCACTGTGCCATGCTTCCTAGAAGTGGAATTCCTGGTATATGCATTTATAATTTTTAAAAAACAATTATTTATTTACTTTTGGTTGCACTGGGTCTTTGTTGCTGCATGTGGGCTTTCTCTAGTTGCGGCAAATGGGGGCTGCTCTTCACCGTGGTGTGTGGAGCATGGGTTCAGTGGTTGCGGCTCGTAAGCTCAGCCCTTGAGTTGTGGTGCAGGTGCCTGGTTGCCTCATGGCATGTGAAATCTTCCCGGACCGGGAATCAAACCCATGCTCCCTGCACTGGCACGTGGATTCTTAATCCCTGGACCACCAGAGAACTCCACATTGATAATTCTGATAGACATCAACAAACTCCCCTCCACAGAGGTTGTACCAGTACATATCCAGGGCAGCCATTAGACTCCAACACCATTGACTCAACTCATTACAAATCATGCTGGGTGCTACCTACTATATCTTTATAAAACCTGACTGCTGTGATGGTCACATCAGCCCAGCTCCTGAGAGGCCATGAAACAAGATAGGGAATGATTCTTACTGATGTCTCCTGGGAACTTCATGTTTCTAAAGCCAAAGGGCACTTTCAGTTCTGATCCTATTGACCCACAGCAGCACTTGGCACAGCTGAGCCTCCTCCTTCCTGCTTGATTTTCCTGTTTCTCTGCATGATACTTTCTGTTTCCTCTGCAGCCTATTTTTCTCTTACCAGCTGTTAAGTCAGTAGTTTTCAACCACGACCATACATTAGGACCACCTGGGAAGCTTTTAAAAAACGAGATGCTCAGGTCACACCCCAGACCAACTCAATCATAAATTAATAAGTTCTGTAGGTGGAACCCAAGCATCAGAATTTCTAAAGCTTTTCACATTGACTCAGTTCAGTTCAGTCGCTCAGTCGCGTCTGACTGTGACCCCATGAATCACAGCAAGCCAGGCCTCGCTGTCCATCACCAACTCCTGGAGTTCACTCAGACTCATGTCCATCGAGTCAGTGATGCCATCCAGCCATCTCATCCTCTGTTGTCCCCTTCTCCTGCTGCCCCCAATCCCTCCCAGCATCAGGGTCTTTTCCTTTTTTTATTTTTATTTATTTATTTTTTTTAAATTTTTATTTTAACTTTAGTTTACCTTACATTACTGTATTGGTTTTGCCAAACATTGACACGAATTCACCACGAGTGTACATGCGTTCCCAAACATGAATCCCCTCCCACCTCCCACCCCATACCATCTCTCTGGGTCCTCTCCTTGCACCAGTCCCAAGCATCCTGCATCCTGCATCGGACATCGACTGGCGATTCGTTTCTTACATGATAGTATACATGTTTCAATGCCATTCTCCCATCTCATCCCACCCTCTCCCTCTCTCTCTCCCCCAGAGTCCAAAAGTTCACTCTATAGATCTGAG
>SJYQ01001985.1:162363-224970 GCA_006410935.1 Redunca redunca
GGTGACAATATACAGCCTTGATGTACTCCTTTTCCTATTTGGAACCAGTGTGTTGTTCTATGTCCAGTTCTAACTGTTGCTTCCTGACCTGCATATAGGTTTCTCAAGAGGCAGGTTAGGTGGTCTGGTATTCCCATCTCTCAGAATTTTCCACAGTTTATTGTGATCCACACAGTCAAAGGCTTTGGCATAGTCAATAAAGCAGAAATAGATGTTTTTCTGGAACTCTCTTGCTTTTTCCATGATCCAGTGGATGTTGACAATTTGATCTCTGGTTCCTCTGCCTTTTCTAAAACCAGCTTGAACATCTGGAAGTTCACATTGACTAGCAACCAAAGTGGAGAAACACTTCATTAATATGGGTTTTATAGAGTCTGATCCATTTCTATTCTCTTTTCATTATTGGGTTTCCCAAAACATAAGTTTGGGTTTTTCTGTAACGTTGTTTGAGGTAAATTGAAAAAAATTTTTTTTGGCTAACAGAGTATATCATCTCTTAAAAACTGCATGAAAGTTCATAACTTCCTCCTTACACATTCATATTTCCATCTGAGATCCTTCCTGTGTGCTCCACACCTGGGTATGGAGCCAATTGAAAATATGTTTCACAAAGACCCCAAATTTAATGATCCAAAACCAAACTCATGAGCTTTATTCCTCAAACCTGGTACCTTCCCATAGTTTCCATTTTGATGAATGGCAGCTCCTAGGAAAAGTTTTCTACACCCTTGAAGATTGGACCAAGTCAGATCTCCCTCTGAGAAACCCCAAGTAAACTGTATATCTTTCCTTTATGGTAGTTGCACATTTATAGTATTGCCTTTTCTATGTGATCCTTCGACTAATACTTCTCCCTGTCTTTGGACCAGAAGCTCTGAAATTAGGGATGGTGGCTTTTTTACTTTGTCATTTTATTCCCAGGGCATCATTAATGCCTGGAACCAAGCAGTAATATATGCTGCAAAGTAAAGGAACTGAAGGAATGATTGCTTCTCATTTTATATTTGGGGAGATAGAGGCCTGTGGAGTCAAGGAATTTGCCTTCAAAAGGAAGATTTCAGGAGCAGTGTCATGCATCTGACCCTGTAGGGGACATCTTCCTTCCTGTCATCTGCAGCATGAGTCCTTTGACAGCTCCTTCAGAATGAGAGAGTTATCAGTGAAAATCATTCCCATTCCAATAACTTCTAACAGCACTACGTAAACATTAGAAAAAGTATGAAGAAATGTTTACAGGAGCTGCATCTCGTAAGGGAGATTTACAAGGCTATTAAAACTTGTTATACTTCTTCCACAACAGAGCAGCTTTCACAAACTGTGCTGCATGGCTTCCCATATCCAGGCTCTGCAGAATGTTTATTTTCATGTTTTCAAAATATTGTATTTCTTATACAATTAAATTTTATCTCAGCAGTGTTGTTTTAAAACAACAGTTCCCCCAGTTCTTCTGATCTTGTAATTCAGCTCCAGAATATGTTGCTTTGGAAACCCTCTGAAGATCATATGGGTCCAAAGCGTGGCTGCACGGACTGCTCTGAATAATCACGAGGCTTCTGCGGATTGTGGGCTTCCCTGATGACTCAGCTGGTAAAGACTCCACCTGCAATGTGGGAGACCTGGTTTCAATCCCTGGGTTGGGAAGATCTCCTGGAGAAGGGAACAGCCACCCACTCCAGTATTCTGGCCTGGGGAATTCCATGGACTGTATAGTCCATGGGGTCTCAAAGTGTCAGACATGACTGACTGGCTTTCACATTTCTGACAAGTGCAGGGTATAAGTGTGCATGTGTGTGTGTGCGTGCACACTGCAAACTTCCTGGTCTATCATTGGCTGGAACTTCCTGGAAGAGGTGGAATGTGGGCATGAGACTTAGGAAGGAGCAGGTGGGGAGCCAAGATCTCAGTGGGCTTCTGAGCCTGGTTTGGCTGTGGAGGCATAAACCTGCCTGTCTTTATTTCCCCTGTGACACCTGCATTATTATCATGTACAGAATATGAACTTGAGTCTCTCTGGAGTGTTAACCCTGACTACTGTCCACATCCTCTGGCATACCTCAGCACTGTCAAGGGCTGGTAGGGATTTTTTCTTCTTGAGAGGCTGACAAGTTGCCGAGGCTCTCAGGGTAGAAGAGAATACCCTTGTTTAGTGATGGGATGCTGCTTCTGGTCCACACTCCACTTGAGACCCAAAGCTGCTTGAACCATGTCAGATGGGGATGTCTATGGTGTGATGATTTGTGCCCAGAAAAGAGGTTTGGGAATCTTGATATGTTCCTAGGGTTTAATAAAATTGTGGCCAGCTCTCATAAAAGTCCCTGCCATTGCCCTGTTGGAGTGCCTCCCCTAGCCCTTTTAGTCCATGGAGAAATCAAGCACAAATGCCACTCCCCTAGCTTTTGGAAGTGACTCCTCTCCATTTGGGCAGCTGCTTCTCAGCTCTCTGAGAAGGTCATATGCTCTGTCCTTGGGGTCCTGGGTACTGTAAGTCCAGTCCTTTTTGGTACAGCCTCACTGTCTAGGTGGTGAGGTCCACTGACTCAGGTGGTCACAGGGGCCAGGTTGGTGAGATAAATAAGGGAAGCTGGCCCACAGGTGGCTAGATGAATTGCTTGTCACCACAAGAGAATGTGGACTTTAATGTGGCCAACTTTTTTGATCTTCTGATTGAAGCCAGGAATTTGGGGTTTTATGTAAACTCTTCTGATTATGTGTGTGTGTTGCCTACATTTAAAATACTGCAGTCTGAGTAAAGCATATAAAGCTGGTGACCAACCTTGCACCTAGACTCTTAGTACCCATGACCTCACTTCCCCTACCCCCAGGTCCTTTCAATGTTCCCAGAACCCATTTTCTAAGAGACTCAGGCAGGCCCAAAGTTCAGTAAGGCTCAGGAAAAGGCTGAGCACACCCCAGTGCACCCCTGGGTGATCCCGTGGGACCTGTGGTTTTCATGGTTCTGGGCAGACTCTGCAGCAGCCCTTGCTTGTCTCCCCATGTGATTCTCTCTGTGTCACTTTCCTCCAAAGATTAACTTCATATTTAGGAGCCCCTTTTTTTGGTGGCAGAAAGCTGAAAAAGAAGGAATCTTGTGGGAACTCCTGTCCTTTGCACATCAGGAGAGCTATTAAACAGCAGCTTGGAATCTCTTCTGGGCCCTATTCCCGCTACCTTAATGAGGTGAGCGACCCCTGGTTGGGAGCCCAGCACAGGAGCTCCTGAAAGCCTTACTTAGCCAAACCTGTGCCTGGCAACCCCGCTACCTCCTGGCCCGCAAGTTCAGGTGACCATTAGCGTATGGTCCTATTAATTAATATAAATCCTGAGTGGGACAAGAACTTCCATCATAATCACACAGCTTCATCAGGGCTCAGCCTCTTATGGTAAATTAAGATGAGGAAAGTGGTTTATTCAAGGTAGTCCTAGTTAAACCAGATAAATTGTCTACATATCCCACTGACCTCATTTACAGAGAAAGAGGACATTCTGAGGATAGGTTCCTCAGAGATGCCTGCACACAGAGAGGTGCTGTGAACCCCACTTGGAGGCACAATAACGGTGTTTTAAGGAGTACTTTGGCTTTCATCTTTGTGGGTCAGGTCTGCATTGGGACACTTAGCAAGCCTTGCAGATCACTGAAGCCTGGGTAGTGGATTTACCTCCAACAACAATGCCCTGAATGGCTAAAAATAGGAAGTGGGGCTTTTGGCCACATGGAGATAGAATAGTCTGGAAAATGCCTCCCTACACGGTGCCAGTGCTCCTTTGGTTCCCAGCCTTCCCTAGAGAAGATCTTATTTTATGCTGGGAGCTCTGGGCCAGCTATTGTATCTCTAGCCTGGACTTGAAGGGAAGAGTCCACTGTGGGCAAGGCACACTTGGCCCCAGGCAAAACCCATCCTGTCTGTTTTCAAGGTGCTCTCCACATCTCTGGGACAATCTCCACCACTCCACCCTCCACTGTTTCCATTTGTGCCGAACCTGGGACTTTTGATGCTCTAGCTTGGCCCAAACTCATCCTTCCCCAGATTCTCACACAGGTGGTTTCTTCTCATGAATTAGGTTACATTCAGATGCCCCCTCCCCAGAAGCCTTCCTAAGCCCCAGCTCTCAGGCACACCCCCTGTTTTATTGTTCCTATACACCCTCTTCCAACCCCAAATTCCAATTTACTTTTTGCTTGTTCGTCTGTCATCTCCATGGCAGCAGGGACCTCATGTACTGGATGATGTGTTAAAAATCCTAGTGCCTGGCTCAGTGCCCAAACTCAGGGGACACTCCACTGGTAGCTGCCTAACAGAGATGTACATGCGTGCCGGGAGGGCTCTGTGGGCTCAGGGGGAGTCCTTGAGCCAGGGTAGAAGGTGGAAATTTGGCTTCCACACTTGCTGAAGATGGACTCTAGCCTCCATCAGGGCCTCCTTCTTCTACTTCCGGATCAGCCCAAATGCTACCTCTGCCATGCCACGTTCCCCAATTTCTCTGCCTCCCTCCCAGGACAGCCTGACGGTGTCTGCTCTGATAGCCTCTTGCTCTGCTGAACTGTGTTACTTCTTGCACTCTACTGTGGAGTTGGGTATTAAACTCAGCTTGAATGCCTCTCTCTCACCTCTCAGACTCAGCCTAGACTCCCCAGGCCAGTTTTAGGTACTCTGGATGGGTTTGGGGAGTTGAGTGCTGGAGGCAGCTGTAAGAGGGCTTGGGAAAGCCCCTTTTCCATTTGTGGGGGCTTCCCTGAGTAGTGACTGACAGCCTCAATTAAATATTGCTCCTGTGTGTCTTCAGGGAGAGACTGTGTGTGTGCTCAGTCTTGTCCAATTCTTTGCAACCCTGTGGACTATAGCCTGCCAGGATTCCTCTGTCCATAGGGTTCTCTAGGCAAGAATACTGGAGTGGGTTGCCATTTCCCCTGGGGAGCAGGATACAAAGGGTACAGGGACATTTTGGAACCTGGCAAATTTCAGCGTTTTCCCATTTCATCCTCTGGGATTTCAAATGTAACCCAGGACAGTAAACAAACCTAATCTTTGTTCCAGAAGGAGATATTCTGTCTTCCAAGGCTATTCACTGTAGTCATGCTTTTAAGATTATTCAGAATCAAGTCAATGGTTCTTGACTCTGCTTATTAGATGTGAGGAAAAATGGGAGACCCAATGAGGGTAAGAATCTCTTATGTAGACTCACTGAGGGTGTTTGCAGATTGTCTTTGCAATAAAAGATGTGACATTTATTGTGGATACCTAGGAACAATCAAAGAGAAACAGACCAAAATAAGGCAGAGAGCAATCCACACTAGAAGGTCATCCTGTCCTTTCTCTAGCCAAGCAGTAGAAAATGGCAGGGGAGATAAACCATGCCTTGGAAACATGCCCATACCATATAGGGGGAAGCTCAGGTCTGGAACGGAGGGTGGAGGACCCGGAAAAGGATAAAGGTGGGCATGGACATCATTCACATCGACAGAAGCTGAGCGAGGATGGCCTTGCAGGAGGAGGGGTGAAAGGAGAGAAGCAGTGTTTTGACTGGGGACCAGTAGCAATTTTTTTTACTTAATTCTGTTCATTTTGAATTTTATCACTGAGACCTTAATCAGTTGATTGAGTCTGCCCAGGATTCGGAGAATTAAGGATCATTTGGGGAGGGAAGGGATTGCCTCTCTTGATACTCCATTGAGAGCCAGCCACAGATGACTTCTGTGTGGGCAGAGGGGTGGAAAACACCTGGAGAGAGAGGGGGGTGGTGATTCTCTCAGCATTTATTCCTCTTCTCTCTCGAAGGAGAGAAGGATGTACCCCAAAAGAGAAAGGGCTGCTCAAGGGCTGACTCTTATGACGATCACACGTGAGGACAGGAGCGTCCGAGTCACAGACCAGGGCAGGGCTTGGCGAAGCGTCAGACTGGGTATAAGTGTTACAAGAAATGCTTCTCCACGTGACAATTCTGAGGTAGCTATGACCAGAACTTTCTCTTCCCTGGGAAGCATTAAAGCCGGAACTGCGCCTGTTGGAAGGAAGAGGAACACCTGAAGATACCTGCCTCAAATTTCAGACTTGATTGCCCCTGTGGCCCATTTTTCTCCCAAGGTATTTCCTGAGCCCACCTCTTCTCCCCAGGCTGACTCCTTATGATTTCTACTCTAGGGGCTGGGCGCGTTCTGCCATGTGAGCCATTGGATAACACTTGCCAAGATATTTGGCCCCAGTTTAGAAGGATGAGAGAGAAAAAGCAGTGCAACCAGATGGCATCAAAAGGGGGCTTTCATCACGGTCAGCCTGGAGTTGGAGATGAGCTCCCTTTCCGTGGTCAGCAGTGTGCATTCCTGTTCCACCATAAGCAATGTAGCATGCCCAACAGAGCTGCACATGTGTGTCACACTGCTTCCTGGGAATCTTTAAGGATAAATGCCAGGACACTTCAGAGCCAAGTGGGCTCTGAAGTAGAAACAGGAAGGCTGCTTCTGAGCAGGGCAGCTTTACCACCTCCACCACAGACACTGAAAGTGAGTCACTCAGCTGTGTCCGACTCTTTGTGACCCCATGGACTATACAGTTCATGGAATTCTCCAGGCCAGAATGCTGGAGTGGTTAGCTGTTCCCTTCTCCAGGGGATCTTCCCAATCCAGGGGTTGAACCTGGGTCTCCCACACTGCAGGCAGATTCTTTACCAGCTGAGCCACCAGGGAAGCCCAAGAATACTGGAGTAGGTAGCCTATCTCTTCTCCAGTGTCTTGTCCTGATCCAGGAATTAAACCAGGTTCTCCTGCATTTAGGCAGATTCTTTACCAGCTGAGCTACCAGGGCAGCCCATGGGCGCTGAGTGGGTGGCAAATAAATGATCACCCTTAATCACCTTGCCTACGGGCCAAATGCTGCTAATGAGAAATAAGCACAGAGGAGACTGGTGGGTGGGATGATTCAGTTCCTGGGTGTCAAGACCCGTCGATCCTACTGGTGAGGATAACTACCAAGGCACCCTCTGTGGAGGAGTTCACAGGGATCCCTTTGAGCTAAAATTTACAGGGACCCTGAACAGCACAAATGTGAGGGGCAGTTTCAGAGGGGATTGGGACAGGCAATGAGAAGGGGAATATCTCACACAGAGACCGTGTTTGGAAATTAGGAAGCAATGCTTCCCATATTATTGTGTTTGGATGGTTAATCCTCTTCTCTGTTTTCTCATCAGAAGTGCTGTCCTCAACAAGGGAGTCTCTCCTTTCTCATCAAGGTAGGAGAAGGGTATTCAGAAAGATATTTAATTTTATGGTGCAGAGAAACAAATACTATTTATTTATAGGTATAATTAGGACAGGAGACAAAACATATTTCAAGTATGTTTGAGCACTTTATTACTGCAGATATTGTCCTTCAAAGCATCTTAAAAGTAAGCCATGAAGTGGCATTCTCAATCCTCCAATTACCACCAGGATGGGTTTCCTAGGGACAGCAAGGGGAGCTGGTCCAGTTGGATCATATGGACTTTGTTCATTAGGCTGTAATAAGAATGTTACCATGTTCCATAAAGGTGCTATTTCAAATCCCACCAACACATGAGCTAAGATTCCAACAAGTGTGAAATTCTTCATCAACATTTTCATGAGGAAGGAGAATCACACCTCAAATGTTTAAAATAAAACTCCTTAATAACAGCATAACAGCCAAACAGATGTTAAATTACTATGTGCTATCATCTGGGCCCAATGTGGATGCTCCTGAGTGATTGTGACATCCCTGCCTCAGAGAACTGGGTGACCTGATCTGCTTAATCAAGCTGAGCACATTCTGGGTCTAAGGTGATGGAGAACCACAGAGCAGTGGGCAAGAGCCACAACACAGTGCCTTTCAAGGAATGGAAGCTGGTGATCATGGCCCTGGGATCCCTGCCTGCATCATCTGGTCATAGGAAGAGTGAAAGACAATGAAGTTCTATGAAGGTCAAGTATGGTTTGTATCAGATATTTGTTGATTTCTGTATGGTATCCACACCCTTTCTCCTGACTAAAAATACTACTTTTGTCCTTTGGGAAATTACCTCTGTTCCACTGTGTTAAGTCTCACTGGGACTATCACTCAGAGCATCTTGCCACCTCACCCCATGTGACCAAAATTCGCCTGACTGGTTTCTCTTTGATTCTCTAGTGGAGTGAGTTAAGGTTGGATGAGTAGTTAGACTTGCAAGCTGCCAATCAGCTCTGACTGCCTGGGTCTCTGGAGTGGCCACCACTGCGGTCCTCTGTGACTGTTCATCTGGATGGCCGTTCGCTTTGGTGAGCTCTTCCCATGAAATTTCAGTTTTTAAGTTAGCCAGGGTTGCTTTTGTTACTTGCAATTAAAGAACCTTAACTGACATAAAAATAACCACCTCAACAACAACAGACACAGATGCTCTTTATTAAGCACTAAGGGAATGGCAACCCTCTCCAGTATTCTTCCCTGGAAAATCTCATAGGCAGACGAGCTAGCAGGCTATGGTCCATGGAGTCACAAGCAGCATGAATGAACAGCTGAGCATGCACACAAGAGTTTTATAGCTGACACCTCCCCTAATGCTCACGATGACATTCTAAAGTAGATATTATTATTCTCCTTATCTTTTATCAGGGGGTAGAATCATAAGCAACCCAAGCTAAATGAATCTTCAAAGTCCTGTGATGCCAATGAAACTCTCTCTGTGAGGTCTCTAACTTACCCTCCATCGTCTTGTCTGAAGGGATTCCTGCATGCCCAAATCCCAACTCTTGGGGTAAAAGTAACTTGAAAAACATCTCCACTGATGGTAAGAGATGGGCCTAGAAAATTAGGAGAGACCTGCCCACCTGATTCCAAACTCCCTTTAAGAGAAGTATTTGTCTTCCTTCTGAAATCAGTGGTTCATGTGAATCAAGGATTCTCCAGTGGAGAGAAATGAATTCTCAATACAGTGACTGGAGATCAGGACCCAGAGGGCCAAAGGCCTGCTGTCAGAGAATGAGCGGGAACAATACCCAGGACGAAACACAGAGGTGGGGTGCCTCTGAACTGAAAAACCGTCTGTGAAACAGGTCTACCCGGTGACAGAGCTGTTGTCCTTCGGAATGTCTGAAAGGCATTCACACCACTCATGGGTGAATAAACTTAGTTATCCAAGGATAAGTTCAGAGTTACAAACTCAAATATTGACAGAAGCCAAGTGCAGGTGGGCTTAAAAAAAAAAAGCAGACAGAATGAAACAGGTCTGATGTAACGCAAGAAGGACCATGAGGTCCCTGCCACAGTGAAAAGTGATTGTTCATCTCATTAGGATGCCCTGGGCCTAATGCTAGTTTCAAGACCTCAAACAGGGGTAGAACATATTTGGAAGCAAGGCACCCTTGAGGAGGGAACCTTTCATTCACCAGATTTTCTTAGAAATATTTGGGAGGGTGCCTTGAAAAACGTTTGTTAGAAGGAGAACTGTCCCATCTTTCTCTTACTTTCTAACGAGTTGCATCGGTAGCCCAGTTACAAACTGGCAGTTCATTTAGAAGCCTGGGTCTCCACTTATCTCCAAAACTTTGGCTTTCCCCTTTCTTTCCACGTATCACATTGTGTTAGCTCGGATTAGCTAACAAGTGGATGAGAGCCGGGCCCCACGAGGCTGGGACACTGGTGGTCACTGGGACCTAGAAGGGAGGTTGAGAACATAAACACGTCAGTGACTTCACTGCTTTGTTTTGGACCTGTCCTTCACACAGCATGTTCTTGGCTTGAGATGACCTATAGGGGTGGTAATTAATTAAGGGACACCAGCAATTCTAGCTTCTCAGGTGAGACTGGGAATGCTCTCTGTCATGGGGCAGGAGAGACACGCTTCTCTCCTGCAAACGAAGGCCTGACAGATGAACCTATTACCTCAGACCTAGCCTGTACCTCCAAAGATGACACTCACTTTGTTAACTCCAGAGGCTTCAATGGTGTGTCATCATCCACTCCCAAAAGATCCAAATAGTTCCGATTACTCTGGCCAGGCTATATTAAGCAACTGATTCTGACTTAATAGTCAGGCAATGTGTTAAACTGCTTTAGGAGTCATTTCATTTGAATAACATTTGCACCCAAATTTAAATTCTTGGCTCTTTGAATATGAAATAATTATTAGGCACAGTGGCTTACCTTCCTTGCCACTGACACCTTCCTCCAATTATACCGCCGTGCTGGTGGAGAAGGGAATGGCAGCCCACTCCAGTGTTCTTGCCTGGAGAATCCCAGGGATGGGGGAGCCTGGGGCGCGGCTGTCTACGGGGTCGCACAGGGTCGCACAGAGTCAGACACGACTGAAGCGACTTAGCAGCAGCAGCAGCAGCTGGTGATCTAAGGCCAAGAATAGTGGAGGGGCTTTCCCTGGGGACGGCACACTGAGTAGCCAGTATGCTCCTTCTTCTTCCAACCGCTCAGTTAACGGAAGCAAACACCATCCTTCCAGAGCCTGTCCTGAAACTTCCACCAGGTAGCAAAGCCTCCAGTGGAGAAGAACAAAGAGAAGGATCTTTTATTTATTTTTTTTCCTTTCTCTCTCTTTTAGAAACTTTTACTGCGCATAAAATGGCCCATTCCGCTTTGTAGGTCAGTTGTTACCACCTCTAAAGTTGCTTTCTGTAAACTCTCTGCACTCTCTGCCCTGCTGAAAAAGTCCTGCTCTTGGAAAATATCGAGAGTAGTCTCTCATTGCTGGTTAGGGAAGCTGGAGGAGGGCTCCTGTGGCGAAGGCCGGAAGACGCCATCTGAGCAGGCTGGGCCCACGGCCTCGACCAGCCGTCGCAGAGGGAGACTGCCCGCGTCGGGGCGCAACAGGAGCCGTGCATTCCCCGAGCTGGAAACGGCGGCCCGTCAGCAGGCACTACAACGACCTGCACTCTATGGTTGTGGAACGGAGCCTTCAGAAAAAGTGCTCTGCTGGAGCCTGAAGTCGCAGCGCCGCGGAAGGCTCTGGGGAGAATTTCTGAGCTTCTCTGCAGCTCCAGGTCTTCGTCCTGTAGGCAGGCACAGTGTGCTTCCGTGGGGCGGTGCCTCATCTCTTAGGTCTGCCTGGTAAACTCGTCCTTCACACGGGTGAGCAGGGACTCGAGGGACAGGCCTGGCAGTCAACGGTGCACTGGGTGGTGGATGGGAAGGGTTGGCAAAGGACGCACAGGGGATGAATCCTGTCCCAAGCCCAATTTTATCCGAAGGTTTATAGATGGAATCTAGAACACCCTCTGCTCCCCTCTTAAGAAAGGAGGACAGAAATAGAGGCTCTGCCTCAACAAGAAGGAGGAAAGGGCAGAGCCGCGAGCCCTCTGAATCCCAGGGGGGACAGATGACAGCTTTGGGACAGCCTCAAGAAGACAGTTCTCTGCTCGTTTGCAGTGAGAATGAATGTGTTCAAGTTGAGGCATGATGTGGTTCCCCAAGGACGTTCCGAGGCTGATGTGGATGCCACGCATCCTGCCCTGTGGCCTCCCTCCCCCGCGAGTGGCCCCGCTCCACCAGGACGGCTGGAGGGCCTCGGGACCAGCCTGGCATGACCGCACTCCTCTGTGGACGGGCATGGCCCCTGCAGATTCTGACGGCTCTGGAAGCCGGACATGGTCGGCCTCTGGTTGAACCGTGGCCTCAGCTGGCTCCATGGTGCTTCTCATTCTGCGCCTTCCCAGGAGGAGGCGTGAGCTGGGGGGCCGGGCGGGAGCTGCCACGAGGATTTTGCAACTGGCGTCCCGTCTGCGGGCTGTCATTGCCCCTCCTGCTGCTGGGTCCCGGCCTCACCGAGCAGGGGCCCTCACGCTGGTGCCGCGGCCTAAACTGTCTGAAAAGCAGGATCTTTTTTTTCCTGCTCCACAATTTGGCTGTGTGTAGGAGTGGGGAGGGTCCCACAGCCAGACAGATGTTATTCAGGACTAAAAGAGGCCAGAGCAGACAGAGGTACATCAGAGAGTACAAACTGTTTAAAAGAGACAGCAGATACTAAAGGACCCTACGTCAAACCCTCTGAATTTTTTTCAAGAGAACTAATGATTTTTCTGTGGAATCTCTAAGCTTAAAAAACGTTGGTAAAAATGTTACCCAGCTTAGATTTGGCTGCTCGCCATTTAAAAGTCAAAAATTGAGATGTAAGCATCAGAAAAAAGGAAAGATGCTTTAATCAAGAAAGATGGCAATCTGGCAAGAAGGTGGATTCATGTCCCAAGATCAACTGAGATTCTGCTCACCCATGACAATTTTTAAAGGCAAAAAGAGGGAAAGAATCTCAGTGAATTGCAAAAGCAGAAGGGGGTCAACGATATGGTCATGCTTTCTGCTGTATTCTCCACTGCATGCAGGCTGTCTGACTCTTCAGATGTTATCTTGCCCACTCTGTGATCTGCCTGCAGGATTGCTAATGGGACTGTTGAGGGTGGGGAGATAGTCATTCTTTAACTACTTAATTCTTCATTATTACTTATTTTAACCTAGGAAAAGAATCAGTAGATAAGGCAAGGCATAGTGTACATTCAAGAGAGCATAAATCAGGAGCTAGTTTAAATTGCCTAGTGATTGCCTTATTCCTATAATTAGGTTCTTTCAAGGTTGAAGGGGAATAGAAACGGGCAAACAAGAAAGGGGCAGAAGAGCTGCTTTCAAAAACTCAAGGTTAAAAAAACAGTTTTTATTATATGTGTCAGGTATACAGCACTATAACTATAATCTGTATAACTGTAATCACACTGCAATGTGATTACCACCACAAATCTAGTTACCATGTGCCATCATACAGCTGACCCCCTTCTCCCATTTCATTTACCTTCCAACCCCTTTCCCCTCTTGGTAACCACAAATCTGTTTTTATATCTATGAGTTTATTTCTATTTTGTTTGTTCATTTTGCTTCTTTTTAGATTCTACTTATGAGTGAGGTCATATGATATTTGTCTTTGTCTGACTTATTTCATTTAGCATAATGGCTCAAAGATTCTTCTATGTTATTGCAAATGGCAGGATTTCACGACTGAGTAGTATTCCACTGAAAATATATGTATTTTTAATGCATTCATCCATTGAGGGACATTTAGCTTATTTCTATATCTTGGCTACTGTAAATAGTGCTGAATGAATATAGGGGTATATATATCTTGTTGAATTAGTGTTTTTATGTTCAGATAAGTATTCAGAAATGAGCTGGGCCACATGGTAGTTCTATTCTTAATTTCTTGAAGAACCTCCATACAATTTTACCATAGCGGCTGCACACAGTCCCTCCAACAGTGTTCTCTTTTCTTTACATTCTCTCCAACATTTGCTGTTTCTGTCTTTTTCCTAATAGCCAATAGGGGTGAAGTGAGGAACTCAACTTTCAAGACACGCTGGTGTCACTGCAAGCTGGGTTTGAACCATGGGCCACACATTTGCGTGATGCTGGCAGCTCATCAGGCCCAGTGGCTGTTCTTTGTGCTCTCTTCATTGTCAGGAGAATTGCATCCGTGGGGTGAGTTTGAAAGGTATGAACTTTGATAAGATGCTTTGAAGGCAAATAAGAATTTAATTGTGCTTATGCTAAATATTATCCATTCCAATGTTAGAGTCATTTTACCAGAGGTGATGCTGGCAAGTAGCAATGGGTAGGGTAATTGGTCCATGGGGTCTTTGGCCTGGAAGTTTAGAAACCTTCAGTCAAAATACTGGGACTGTTAACCATAGAATGTGTGTATGCTCAGTTTCTCAGTTATGTTTGAATACTTTGAGCGATTTCTGAGTTATAATTCAGTCCTTTTGGAGTTCAGAAAAGGCCCTGCTTTGTCCTCATAAGAATACTAGGCTGAAACTGCAATTCCGTTTTGAACAAGTGAGCTCTCATTCTTCCTCCTGTTTTTTCCCCCCATAACAGTGTCCACTGCCACTGTCAAAGGCAACCAACATTAGCTTAAGGGTCCAACCCAATGTTGACTGGGTTTGGAGACCAATGTGTTGTTGCTGTTTGGTCGCAAAGTCATGTCCGACTCTCTTGCGACCCCGTGGGCTGTGGCCTGCCTGGCTCCTCTGTCCATGGCATTTTTCAGGCTATGCTGGAGTGGGTTGCCTTTCCCTTCTCCAGGGAATCTTCCCTATGACTCAGGGATTGAACCTGTGTCTCCTGCATTGCTGGCGGATTCTTTATCACTGAGCCACCAGGGAAAACCTAGAGATCAATTACACATGTTCAACCTTCTAGGAAGCGAATGTGACAGAAAGTACTTGCTGCCCACCTAATATTTATCTACCCTTCTTCCCAACCTTACTAGCTGTCCAGACAGCTATAAGACTTGTAATTCCCACTCCATCGGAGCTAGAAGTGACATGGATCTAGTCATAAAATATAATCTGAAGTCTAGAGTAATAAAAGTGAATTACAACTTGGGAAAAAAAAAGAATACTAGGCTGAATGCCTGTGCTGGCCTGAGTGTTGTGCTAAGGAGGCATTGCTTCCTGAAGCTCCTGACCCCTGGGAGGAAGGGTTGCCCACTAGTTAGCATGTGCTTTAGCCAGAGTTCATTGCACTTGTGAAGGTGCCATTTCACAGCTCTCCAAATGTTCAGACTTTCTTGAACTTCCATGTAGGCTATGAGCAGACCAGCATTTTCAGTTCTTAAGGCATAGTCACGAGGGATAAGGGCTGTAAACTGAGGCATGACAGCAACATATTTGCTCTGGTTATGGCTGCGAACGAACCTAGTGCTGTGGAATTGTGTTTAGGTAGAGTGTGGAGGGCAACACTGGCAACGTAATGTAAGGGCCGGGAACCTCTCTGTCGAATTTCTGTCGAGACCATTTACCCTCAAGGTAAAGACAAGGAGGGAGATTTTAAAACAACCATTCTCAAGCTCTGATCTTGGAATGTCTCCAGTGAATCAAAAGTGATGCTTTAAATAGAACTTTTTTTCCCCCAGTTACAAAAGCAGCTCTGAGTCAATGTAGAGAAAATTATGGGGAAGAACAAAATTGGAAAAAACCCAAAACATGTTTAATTTCATCACTGTTCACTGTCAAAGGCTGATACAGCTGGACAGCAGGTAAATTGGTAAGGATAGATTTGAATCAGTAATATACTATTGCAATAGGGGAAAAGTCCAACATTGTTTGAACTCAAGTTCAATTTGCATAGAGATAACTAAGTATTTTATTTTATTTTTATTTATTTATTTTTAAATATAAATTTATTTATTTTAATTGGAGGTTAATTACTTTATAATATTGTATTGGTTTTGCCATACATCAACATGAATCCGCCACAGGTATACACGTGTTCCCCATCCTGAACCCCCGCCCCTCCCTCCTCTCTCCCCGTACCATCCCTTTGGGTCGTCTCAGTGCACCAGCCCCAAGCATCCAGTATCATGCATTGAACCTGGACTGGCGATTTGTTTCATATGTGATATTATACATGTTTTAATGCCATTCTCCCAAATATCCCACCCTCTCCCTCTCCCACAGAGTCCAAAGACTGTTCTATACATCTGTGTCTCTTTTGCTATCTCGCATACAGGGTTATCGTTACCATCTTTCTAAATAGGTATTTTAAAGGGAGAATAAGGGAATAAGGAGGAGATATGAACAAGGTTCAGAGATTCCTAAACCCTGAGCCCTTTTGTCAGAGATAAATCAACCTGATAAACACATTTAAACACATGTGATGAGGATGTAGGAGATTTGCTCTCCTGGGTATTTACACCTTAAAAAAGGACTTGGTCCACTGCTTAACCTGAAGAATGATGAGCTAGTGGGCTAATCTTGGCATTTGGTCTGTAGAGATTTTTGATATAAGGAGCCTTCTGGTTTCCCCAGACTGCATCACTGCTTCATTTACAGTCCAGGCTGGCTCTGTTCCCTCATTTTCCCTCTTTGAGATAGCATCCAGCTCTGAGTCACCTAGGTGGGGTCCATGGCAGTAGCAAGACCACACCTTGGCTTTGTGCCTGATGCTCCCCACCTGTGAGCTTTCCTCTGCCAGCTGAGAGCCTCCAGACACAAGGTAGATTTCACTCCCTCCCTGTTACCAGGCCTGGCTCAAGTCCTGAACAAACTAGTGCTTAGGTATTTGAAAGAATTTAGAATACACTTGGGCCCACTCAGTGCTGGGGATCTGGCCAAGGTCAGAAGTGGGGCCGGAATCCCTGGCCTCTCTCCAGGCTTGAGAGATATAGGCAACTGCTTGTGTAAGGAGGTATCAGCCACTGGTAGGAAGACAGCTGTGGCTTTAGGCAAGGGAGAAGAGCACAGCCACTGCAATTTCTCTTGTCTCTATTACCTTCTGAGCACCGTTCAGCCAACAGCCAGGACTCAACAACACACATATTCAGGCCATATGCGACTTGGTGAATGTGTTTATAAATGACTTGCTGTCCCCAAAACAGGGGACATAAATGCAGATAACTAATAAGTTATCTAGTGTGTGTGTGCATGCATGCTCTGCCATATATGACTCTTCGTGACCACAAGGACTGCAGCCCAACAGGCTTCTCTGTCTATGGAAGTTTCCAGGCAAGAATAATGGAGTGGTTTGCCATTTCCTCCTCCAGAAGATTTTCCTGACCTAGGGATCAAAACGACGTCTTCCACATTTACATTGGCAGACAGATTCCCCACCGTTGAGTCACTTGGAAAGCCCTAGTGCCACATCACAAATCACAAATTTGGAAGCTTAAAACACATTTATTATCTCCCAGATTCTGTAGGTCAGGAGACAAGCAAACCTTATCTGAAACCTCTGCTGCAGGGTCTCTAACAAAGCTGCAGCCAGGGTGTCAGCTGGAGTCTCGTTTGAAGGTTTGACTGGGGAAGGTCTTTGGAAGAATTTAGTTTCTTGAGGGCTGTTGGACTAAAGGTTTCAGAGCTAGCTGGCTGCTGGTCAGGGGGCACCCTCATTCTCTTGTGGCATGGAATGCTTCGGTATGGCAACTCATTTCATCAAGCATGCAAGCCAAGAAGGAAATAGAGTCTACCAGCAAGAAAAATCAATCTGTATAACCTAATTTCAAAAGTGACATCCCATCGTCTTTACCTTTGCTGTATCCTTTGGGTGAGAAGCAAGTCACAGGTCCCATCTAGCCCAAGGAGAGGGGATGGCACAAAGATGTGAACAACAAGAGGTGGGCATTTTAGAGCTTGCCTGTCACAAAGTAGGAGGCTGGTAACTCTCGTGGTCTCCATTTGAGCAGCTCCGCCCCCTGGGGTTTGAAGCTTCACCATGTGCTCTCCTAGCTCCCAGAGTTTAACTTGTCTGTTCCTCCCGCTAGTCCATGAGCTCTCTGAGGGAAAGGCCTTTGTGTATCTCACTCTCTGTCAGTGAGAGGACCTGTCTGTGCTTAGTCACTCAGTCATGTCCAACTCCTTGTGGCCCCATGGACTACATAGTTCATAGAATTCTCTAGGCAAGAATACTGGAGTGGATAGCATTTTCCTTCTCCAGGGGATCTTCCAAACCCAGTGATCAAACCCAGGTCTCCTGCATTGCGGGCAGATCCTTTACCAGCTGAGCCACAGGGGAAGCCCAAGGATAGGGCCTATTGACTATCACATACTAAATGCACCCTTGGCGGATGACTGTGTGGGAAGCTGAGATCAGAGAGTCATAGCCCCTGCCTGCCTGCCCAGCTCAGCCAGAGCAAGCGCTGATGCTACTGGGGACAGACATGCAAGGCTGCACTCTGGTGTGGGCCATTCTTTAGATACTTCTGCAAAGCCCATCTCTTCAGGAAATCTGGTTCTATTAGCCTAACTTCAGTCTCTAATCTTTTCTAAACCACTCATTCAGGTTTCCCTGCCCTGATGCTGACAGAATTTTCACCTTTGCTTTCCAACTTAGAATAAGAGTCAGGGAAGTTTCCTCTTTTTAAATGCCTACGCCTCTATCCCTCCCCTGTTCCGCACACAAATACGAGTGCCTGCAGCAAGACACCCAAGCTCCTCAACCCCAGACAATGTTTATTTTCATTCAGTTGCTACCACGGTACTTTCCAGTGTTCTGAATTTTCAAGGAAACTTGGAAATCTGTACTTTTATGTACACTTTACACATTTAAAAAATGTCTATGTAGAACAAACACATCTGCCAACTATATTTGACTTCTGGGACAATGACATTTGACCCTTGGTTATATATTGCACTTTGCTCTTTTATCTTTGAGACTAGACTACAGTGGCAACTACAGTGTGTGGTCCTGAAGTGCTCAGTAAATTGTTGTTCAGTTGCTAAGTTGTGTCTAACTCTTTCTTTGCAACTCCATGGACTGCAGCATGTCAGGCTTCCCTGTCCTTCATCATCTCCCAGAGTTTGCCCAAATTCATATCCATTGGTTGGCGATGCCATCCAACCATCTCATCCTCTGTCATCCTCTTCTCCTTCTGCCTTCAGTCTTTCCCAGCACCATGGTCCTTTCCTGTGAGTTGGCTTTTCACATCAGATGGCCAAAGTATTCAGCTTCAGCATCCTTCCAATGAATATTCAGGGTTGATTTCTTTTAGGATTAACTGGTTTGATCTCTTTGCTGTCTAAGGACTCTTCAGGGACTCTCAAAAGTCTTCTCCAGCACCACAGTTCAAAAGCATCAATTCTTTGCTGCTCAGCCTTCTTCATGGTCCAACTCCCACATCCATACATGGCTACTGGAAAAACCACAGCTGTGATTATACATAACTTTGTTGGCAAAGAGATGTTTCTGCTTTTTAATACACTGTCTAGGTTTCTCATAGCTTTTCTATCCAGGAGTAAGTGCCTTTTAACTTCATGATTGCAGTCACCATCTGCAGTGATTTTGGAGCCCTGGAAAATAAAATCTGTCACTGTTTCCACTTTTTTCCCCATCTATTTGCCATGAAGTGACGGGACCGGATACTATGATCTTAGTGTTTTGAATGCTGAGTTTTAAACCAGCTTTTTTACTCTCCTTTTTCACCTTCATCGAAAGGCTCTCTAGTTCCTCTTTACGTTATACCATTAGAGTGGTATCATCTGCATGTCTGAGGTTGTTCATATTTCTTCTGGCAATCATGATTCCAGCTTGTGATTCATCCAGCCCAGCATTTAGTATGATGCACTCTGCTGCATGTAAGTTAATAAGCAGGGTGACAATATACAGCTTTAAAGTACTGCTTTCCCAATTTTGAACCAGTCCTTTGTTACATGTCCAGTTCTATCTGTTGCTTCTTGACCTGCATACAGGTTTCTTAGGGGGCAGGTAAGGTGCTCTGATATTCCCTTCTCTTTAAGAATTTTCTACAGTTTGTTGTGATCCACACAGTTAAAGGTTTTAGTGTAGTCAATGGGGCAGATGTTTCTCTGGAATTCCCTTGCTTTCTCTATGATCCAATGAATGTTGGCAATTTGATCTCTGGTACCTCTGCCTTTTCTACATCCAGCTTGTACATCTGAAAGTTCTCAGTTCACATACCGTTGAAGCCTGGCTTGAAGGATTTTGAGCATTACCATGCTAGCATGTAAAATGAGTGTAATTGTACAGTAGTTTGAACATTCTTTGGCATTGTCCTTCTTTGGGATTAAAATGAGAGCTGATCTTTTCCAGTTCTGTGGCCACTGCTGAGTTTTCCAAATTTGCTGGCATGTTGAGTGTGACATTTAAACAGCATCATCTTTAAGGATATGAAGTAGCTCAACTGGAATTCCATCACCTCCACTAGCTTTGTTCATAGTGAGCTTCCTAAGGCCCACTTGATTTCACACTCCAGAATGTCTGGCTCTAGGTTAGTGAAAACACCATTGTGGTTATCTGGGTCATTAAGACCATTTCTGTATAGTTCTTATGTTTATTCTTGCCACCTCTCCTTCATCTCTTCTTTTCTGTTAGGTCCTCACCATTTCTGTCCTTTATTGTGCCCATCTTTGCATGAAATGTTCCCTTGATATCTTCAATTTTCTTGAAGAGATCTCTAGTCTTTTCCATTCTATTGTTTCCCTCTATTTCTTTGCATTATTCACTTAAGAAGGCTCTCTTATCTCACCTTGCTATTCTTTGGAACTCTGCATTCAGTTGGGTATAGCTTTCTGTTTCTCCTTTGCCTTTCACTTCTCTTCTTTTCTCAGGTATTTGCAAAGCCTCCTCAGACAACCATTTTGCCTTCTTGCATTTCTTTTTCTTTGGGATTATTTTGGTCACTGCCTCCTGTACAATGTTACAAACCTTTGTCCATCAGATCTAATCCCACTTCCACTGTATAATCATAAGCGATTTGATTTAGCAAATGGTGCTTTGCAAATGGCCACTGGGCTCATGTGCTCTTTGGGTGGTGATGAGGGGTGAGGTACCCACTCTGAAACTCTTCCAGAAAAGCAGAAAAAAAAATCCACAAAAAACTTTTGTTGCTGCCCTTTGGAAAGCCCCTGTTGAGAGTGCCCCTTTGGGAGTGGTTACGGCCCAGAGCTCCTCAGCCACATCTTGGTAAATTATAGAATTGCTCAGCTTTCAGCAAAGCAAATGAAGGAGCAGGAAGTCAGTTTCTGAATCTTTGAGAAGCTGCATGGAAACAGCACCAAAGGATTTATTTACGTCTCCACTCACAAACAAAATGCATAGGAAGAGTTCAAAGTCCAAGATGAGTTAAAAAAAGTTGTGCTGGAGATAAAACAGCCAGCAGGGAAAGTCCATTAGCAGCTGATCTGCATTAATGACCTCTAGTGAGCTTGGCTGCTGACAGTGGGCGATGGAGGTGGGGAGTCGCAAGATGCCATCGCTCATAGTCTCTCTGTGCTGGTTTGGGCTCAGTACCGTGTACAACCATCCACATCACTGTTGTTTCAAAGAGCAAACAGTACTGGCTTTCAGCCAAGCCAGGGAAACCTCTCTCAGAATGTCTGAGCTAATGTGGGGCAATAGAAATTCTGGGGATTAGAGTGGTGAGGACATTCTGCTTTGCTTACTGGCCTCAGGTGGGGTGATGGGCTTTCCCGACATAAAGAGAAAAAAAATGAATGGGAACTAACTCTGGGACTAAGAAGAGTTTGGTTTTGGCAACAGAAGCTGATGGAGAGACCGCATGGCCAAGCTTCCCAACTCGAGTCAGCAAAAGACTAGGTTTGTATTTCCCATCAGTTGCAGACCAATACTTTTGCAAAATACAATAAAAATTGAGTGGTGAGAAAAATGAGATTAAAAAAAAAAAGCCATACAAAATACAAGGGCCCAATTCTTTATTATTAGATTGAACAGTCACACTCTGTTACTTTGTCAAATTGCTACTGAGGTTTCGAAACTCTCTAATTTCAGTATTTCATCACAGTCACATTCAGGCAGGAGGGAACCACAGGGCTCACTCGCCTCCAGGCTGTCCCCCTTTGTGTTCTTGCTGGGCTGTTCCCTCTGCTGGGACTATCCTTCCTCATCGTACCCTTCTCCACACCAGATGAGCGCCCATCCATTTCCTCCCACGAGTGCCCCTGAGTGTCCACAGCTGCCTCCTCTGCTTGTCCCCGATGCTGCCCCTGCAGTTGGGGTGAGCCGCTCGTCCCCTGGATGCACCTTGCTCCTCCTGGCTGGGCCCTGCTCTCCTGCTCCTGCCATGCCCTCCTACTTTCCCTCCACAAAGATGCTGGAGAGGTTAACTTCTTAAAACATGCGTCTGATTACATCACCTGCTGGCTGAAGTTCTTCAGCATCTTGCAAGCAATTACACTGTGGGGCCCAAGCACCCAGTGGTGGGCTGAGGCTTCTACAGACCTGGCTGCCTCCCTCCTGGCCCCACCGCCAGCATGCCCATGCAACCCCCAGGCCTCTTGCTCCAGCTACATGGGCTCTACTGTTCCTGCTTGAGCTTTCACTATGCTGCTCCTCTGGCCTAGTCTCCCTTCCCCTCCCTCTTCTCCTCGCTCTGCAGGATTTCAGATCCACCCCCTCCTCTAAGAGGTCTTCGCTGATAGAGGTAGAGCTGGTTAAACCAGGCTTCCTTACCCACTGAGTGGGACAACTTGAAGGCGTGTTCTCCCAGCCTTTTTCTGGGCAGGCAGAGCCTTGGCCATGGGTATAACTTGCCTGGTGTCCCCACTCCTCCTTGGGTTTCTAGGCATCACCTTTCACACAAAAGACACGCTCTTAGCCTCTTTGTCTCAGGTCTGTTTCTGGGGACTCAGGACCCAAAAGTGGTTGTTGCCCTCCTGTCCCTCCTGTCCCTCCTGTCACAATATAATGTAAAAGGTGGGAAAGTGCATCCCTGTAAATTGTAACAAAGACTAAGAAAAACACACTGGGGCAGGAAAAGAGTATTACATTGGGCCTTGTTAGTCAGAGAAGGCCCGAGAGACCAAGCGACATTTACAAAGTTGTAATCCCATGCAACGAAGTGTCAGTAGACTGTCAGTAGCAGTGTGGTGGGCTCAGAAGAGGAGAGACCAGAACTATTTAGGGTCAGAAAAAGTTTTGCTGAAGCAGAGATTGAGTTGAGTAAAGTGGTGCCAAGTGTTGAGAGCTGAGCAAAGCAGAAAAGGCCTGCAGTGGTGTGACTGATACCAGGGCTGCTGTGATAGACGCCGTCCACGAGGCATGTCTGTGTGCCAGGCCCTGGGCTGGGTGTGTTACATGCCTCACCTCACTAAATGCCCACAGAAACTTTCTGGACCATCCTTAGTTTACAGAAGAGGAAACCAAGTTGGTGCAGTGCCAGGGTGTGGAGTCAGGGGCAGAGAGAGACAGGAAAGATCACAGCCATTGCTCTTTGTGACTTCATGTAGATTTCTTAAAGGTTCGTAGTGGGCTGACCCAGTGCCCACTCATTGGAAAAGACTCTGATGCTGGGAGGGATTGGGGGCAGGAGGAGAAGGGGACGACAGAGGATGAGATGGCTGGATGGCATCACCGACTCGATGGACATGAGTTTGGGTGAACTCCGGGAGTTGGTGATGGACAGGGAGGTCTGGCGTGCTGCAGTTCATGGGGTCGCAAAGAGTTGGACACGACTGAGCGACTGAACTGAACTGACCTGGTGCCAGGACCTGTGCTGGCCATTCATGCCTAGTGCTGTGTCCTAGGCTAGCTCTTTCTAGATTAACATTAATATTAATATTTTTCTTGTGCAAATGTGCTTGTGTTGGGTGAATAATTTACATGGCTCTGAAAGTATCACCTCAGATGCTGGAGACAAAATGCTGCTCATCTCCTTGCTGTGTTACTATGGCCAAGCAGCTCCAGCATGTTCCAAACTGAGAAATGGCTGCCTTGGCCTCCCTGCTACCTGCTACTGAAGAACAAAGATGAATGGGAAGTAGGGGAACAGGCAGGGGCAGATGAGTGACCCCTGGGGGCTTGAGACTCACACAGGCAGAGTCGGTCCCTGTTCCCGTGGCACACTGCCCCTCCGCTCCCTCCTCTTGGGGAAGGCTGGACCTCTTCTGCCCAGTCCTCCGGGAAGCTTCAGCTTGCACTGACGGCTCTCTGCCTTTCCACCTCTCTATGTTTCTGTCTCTGTCACTCTTTGTCTCTATCTCCGTCTGTTTTTCTCTACATCTCTCTCTCTCTACTTTTTCCTGCCTGTCAACTGTCTCCATCTCTCTGTGTGAGTCTCTGTTTCTCTGTCTGTTTTTCTGTGTCTTTGCCCATTTTATTCACCCCACACCACTGTGGAGACCTTGGCTTTCACATGCGGCCAGATTCATCATTATTGGCTCAAGGCTAATGGATCCTCTTTCTTTGGATGTGTCCCCCTGCAAGTGTGAGTTTTCCTGAAAGCATAGCCAGAGACAAGACCTAGGGAGGTGGAGCTGGGAAGCAGAAACAAGGTGGCAGGCCAGTGGGACAGGTAAGCAAGAACATCCGACTAAGAGCGAATTCTGGGCGCCATGAATGCTGTGGACAATGCGGCCCAACCTTGTGGAAGTGCCCCTGAGAACACACGTGTCATGTGCCTGGGACACACCCTCTGCCAGGGATGGGGCCTGCACATACCTGCCTCCCGGGGCTGGGAACTTTGCTAACTCTGGGTTTCCCTGGGAGCAGCTGAGGGAGCACCACAAATTTGGGGAAAGGCCACAGGCAAAAAAGTGTAGGAACTCAGGAGAGCTGCTTTTGAGATGCAGCTTGAAGTCTGAGTGGGGCCAGGCAGGGCCAACAGCTGGCACACCTCTCTGTTGCCTGCAGTGTGACATTCAAGGCCCCACGACATGGACAGTTGATGTCTAGTTGCTACGGCTCCACTGGCTGAAGCCAAGGTGGCCTGTTCCCTTGGTCCTAACAGCTCTCGTGCTGACCCACCTCACAGCCTTGGTGTCCCCATTTCCGCATGCTGGGATATCCCATCCCTCAATCCCTTCCCTCTGCATCCATCTGATATCTGTGGGTCTTTTAAGTCACACCTCCACCAAGAAAGCTTTGAGAATCTCTTTAACCCAATGTGAGCTCTAGGCTCTGCCCTTAGGGTCTAAGCTACCAGTTTGTCATGTATTATATGTACCTTCTACATTTCTTGTTCACTTGCTTTATTTTTTCAATTAGATTTTTTCAATATCATGTACCTTCAATTTACCAGATATGACGTCAGGTAGAGGAGTATGGAAAAAGGTACCTGCTCCACGGAGTTGGCATCTGAAAGCAGATGGAGCCTGAATTCTTTATTGAAAGTATTGCCTTATTGTCCTGTTGTATCTAGAACTCAGCATGCTGCTGGCCTCCTAAGGGTGTTGCTCTTCCATTCTGAGTGTGTAGCTTCATCCTTTTCTCATTTAGGCTAAATTCTTCAAATGGAATGACACTTGCTTTGCCAAACCTTGCCTCAGTCCCTCAGTCTTCGGGAGTGGGGAGGCTTCCAGGTCCAACTATAAGAAATCCTCTAGCAGCCTGGGCACTAATTCTGGGTGGCTGCCACTGGCAATCTAGCAGAGACTGCTTTGCAGGCAGACAGTGACCCACTCGCAGTGGAGAATCAATCACTTGCGGCCAGACAACTCCATCAAACCCTCTTTGAGAGACAACTGCATTTCCTTGGATGTTGGCAAACTCTTCTTTCCTCTGAGTGCTGAGAGTCCTCGCATGCTGGCTCCTTTGGAGTCTTGGCACTGGACATAGTTTCTGGGAGGTTGCAGGGATGCTGAACCACATCCCCACATCAACGTCACCATCCCATGGCCAGATGTCCCAAGACAAGTGCCGACTTAGCACCTACAGGGAGTGTGTTCTGAACCCAGAGGAGACCTGATAGTTTTGTCTTTCTGCCAGTCCTCAGTGCAAGCTAAGATGAACTGTAAAAGAAGTCTGCAACTAAAGGGTCTGTCTAATTAGGTAGGAGAATCTGATTTTTAAAAGTTTTAAATTGTGAAATGCAATTTATCTTAAAGTGTATATAATGTGTTTAAAGTGATAAGATGAGGAGCCACCATCCAGTTTAAGAAATAGAACATCACCCTCTGTGTCCCTCACCAGCTGCATTCTTCCCCCCGCTGCACCCCAAGGTAAAATTACACTGAAGTTTGTATTTACTATGCCTTACTTTTCTTTGTAGTTTTATCACATTATATACATTCCTGAATAGTTTAGTTATGCCCATTTTTTAATGAAAATGTTCCTACTGCATATGTGTTTTGTAATTTGTTGGTTTTGTTCCATATTTAAAAAAAATTCACCCATACTGATGAATATGGCTTAGTTCATTTATTTTCGCTCTTAGAGTATTCCACAACATACATTTAAGTGTGCATTTATCCAGTTTGCTGTTAGTGGAGATATGGGTTGTTCTCAGTTTTCCTTTTTTTTTTTTTTTGCTTTTGAAAGTCATGTTGCCAAGAATCCATTTGTACATGTCTTCTGGGTTATGTGTGCAAGTACTCTTCTTCAGGCAGCGTTTCTCAAAACTAGTGCCCACTTTTATGACAAATATTGGCTGATGCTCTCTTTACTATCTTGAAATGAATTTCTTAGATATACTGTACCTATATCTGTATATTTCTATAATATACTACAATATTATATATAATATAATGTATATTCCTGTGTATTATGATATATATAATATAATAGTAGGTATAATATACTATACCTACCTTTGGATTTCAAGAAATCAATCTAATTTTCTAGCTGTAGTATAAAGGAGAAATAAAACAAAGCAATTTATAATAAGAGATGGCTGTGCCAATATGTACATATGTAAATTTGGGGGGACAATTACACTAGGAGCCAAAATAATGATGTCAGATGCTTGCATCTATATGTAGAATCATCATGATTTTTCTAGCTACAAATGCAAACAGACATGGGTATTTTAAATTGGTCATCCAAATACCATGTGCAAGGTTCTCAACAGACAGATGACTTTTCTGAATTACTGAACAATTCTTGACAAAGTTCCAAGCAGTACAACATAAAGCAATCTCTTCCTCCAATTTAGAAGGTAGTTGTATTCAATACACTAAAAGCTATGAAAACAATTTGCTGTTGTTGTTCATTCGCTAACTTGTGTCCAACTCTTTGCCACCTCATGGACTGTAGTCTACCAGGCTCTTCTGACCTCCACTATCTCCCAGAGTTTGCTCATTTTCACGTCCATTGAGTCAGTGATGCTCTCTAACCATCTCATCCTCTGGTCCCCTCCTTCTTCTTTTGCCTCAGTGTCTCCCATCATCAGGGTCTTTTCCAATGAGTCAGCTCTTTATATCAGGTGGCCAAAGTATTGGAGCAACTTCAGAATCAGTCCTTCCAATGAGCATTCAGGGTTGATTTGCTTTAGGATTGAGTGGTTTGATCTCCTTTCTGTCCAAGGGACTCTCGAGAGTCTTCTCCAGCATCACAAGTTCAAAGCATCAATTCTTTGTCCCTCAGCTTTTTTTATGGTTCAACTCTCACATCTGTAAATGACTACTGGAAAAACCATAGCTTTGACTATACAGAAGTTTGTCGGCAGAGCGATGTCTTTGCTTTTTAAGGAGGCTGTTGGGCTGTAATGCCATGGTCTCCAGATGTGTAAGTGGGAAAGATAATAACCTGAGAGACTTTTGCATCTTGGCCTGACCAACTTGCATCTTGACTGGAAGCCTCAGCCTCCCCATCTCTGCAATGAAGATACCCCCTGAGAGAGCTGGGTGGATGGATGAGTTGGTGTGAGTATGAAATGTTTGAAAGCAAAGGTCTGTTGAAGTTGGTGTGAAGGCAAGTCCCACCCATTTTTCCCTCTAAAATTTTATCTCCTAGTAAGTAAAAATGTGAATAAAGTTGACCAATTAAATGATATAGAAAAACAGGGAGACAATTGCTTCCTGTGAGTAGTCAGTTTTAGTTTCTTCCAGAGGTCCTGGTATTCTTTACAAGGTGACTTTTCCCAAGCTTGGCCACTTGAGGGCCCAGCTTGCCCCGGGAGCTGGGGGCTGGGGACCACCAGTGCTGGCTGCAGTAGATGTCAACATCAGATCTCTCTGACCTGCAACTCTAAGTGAGGATCTGACCAAGCCTTCAGACCAGAGATAATAGATGGATTTGTGCTTAATGCATTTCCCAATCAATGCATTAACCTGAGGGCAAATTTATGAAAATTGAATATGGTGACAAAATGCTGCATTA
Source organism: Redunca redunca (assembly GCA_006410935.1). Taxonomy (NCBI): domain Eukaryota; kingdom Metazoa; phylum Chordata; class Mammalia; order Artiodactyla; family Bovidae; genus Redunca; species Redunca redunca. The sequence continues at coordinate 189,843 of SJYQ01001985.1, forward strand.
AAATCCTACTTATCTTTATGGATTAAGAGTTAGTGTTGGTGGTAGATTTATAGCTGGTTTGAGGAGCCCACAAGATAATAAAGAAGAATTTTCTTTCCTGTTTCCTCATGCACTGAGGGTATTCCTGAGGGTGGGAGGAGGGCTGGGAAATTAAAGGCTCTTCCGAAGGAGGAGATAATAGCTCTTCCTTCCAGAATATTCCAATGCATTGCCTCTCCTTTTCTAGTCCAATGACAAAACACAGACTCTTTGGTCTCCTAACACCCACCCCCACTGGGAACCCACAACTCAGTAATGAGATTTGAGAAATGTCTCAACATCTGAGCTGAATTCCAAGTTCCAAGTGAGCCAGTTCTCTAAAGCAGAGCCACTTTCTAGCGAAGAAGTGAAGTGAAGTGAAGTGAAAGTTGCTCCATTGTGTCCAACTCTTTGCGACCCCATGGATTGCAGCCCCCCAGGCTCCTCTGACCATGGGGATGCTCCAGGTAAGGATACTGGAGTGGGCTGCCAGGCTCTCCTTCAGGAGATCTTCCCAACCCAGGGACTGAACCCAAGTCTCCCACATTGCAGGAAGATTGTTTACCAACTAAGGCACCAGGGAAGCACCTGACTCAAATGGCCAATGGTTTCCACACTCCTACATTTCCTTCTGAGCAGAGAAGACCCTTCTATCTGAGTACATATCCCTGGGCTCTGATACTGGAAGGATGGTCCTGCAGGTCTGTGATACTGTTCTCTAAAAGGCTGTAAAATACAAGTTGACAACATCCTTCCCCATTGAACCCATCCCTCCAAAAAGCCCCACAGAAAACTTGAAAGCCCTTTGCAAAGCTCCTAATCAGAGAACAGGGGGAGAAGAGAAATACTTATTTTATTGCATTTTGTTTCCATGGGCCAGGGAGATTGTAAAGGATGAAAGCCTGCGTGTTTTTGTGGTTAGTATGAAAGGCAGCATCTGGCAGAGGAAATGCTCCCTGACAGGACATGGGTGCAAATGCTTCTTGACAATTCTAATCAAGGAGTGTTCTCGTTAAAATTCAAGATGGCTGGGATGATAAATTATATGAATAATTTTGGTTCTTTGTCAGGACTTGGAAGATATCTTCACACAACACATCTGTAGCTGTGCATACTTAATTACTAGCTAAGGAACAAACATGAGGCATGTGGTGTGGGCACATCCTTGTGCTGCAGAATGTCACTTGCATTTGATGGGGTGTACATTAGATAAACAGATGAGACAGCAAGCTCCTCAGCCAGAGCCCTCCTAGAAGCCTTGGATGAGCAGAGACTGGGCCTGTCTCTTTTAACCTGGAAACAGGAAGGAGGCTTGGATCTGAGCAGGATTAATTTGGGGGCTGGGGCTGGGTCACCACAAGAGTAACAATCTCTGACCAGGCACCCTGCAGACCAACTTTGCATTCCCAACTTCAAACAAACAACGCATGAAGACTATGACAAGTTTGAACACTTAAAATGTGCCAAACATTATGTGAGTACTTCATAAATGTCACTGGTGTGGCAACATTATCACCTTCAGGGATAGTACTTGGAAAAATAATTTAGCTAAAACTCAACATATTCTATGTGGTGTAAAGGATTCACTATTATTTGATAATTTGAAAAGCCACAGTATGGTGATACTGTGGCCCTTCTAAAATTAGTCATCATTGAGCATCTTAATTTAGCACGGGTCTGTCTCCGTTCTGTCTATTGCATCATTGATTTTCTCTACTGAGTTCCCTGCCTGTTACAGGCTGCTATAAACCTCTGGTTTTTTAAAATATGTAAATGATTCAGAGTAAATTTTCAGATCTTAGAACTGGAGGAAAATTTGTTGAGTTAATGAAAGGGTTGTGGGAAAACTGTTCAAATCCCATTCAGCTCCCAAGGCAAGTGAGGATCTGGCTGAAGTATTCTAAGTAATGATGGAAGAGAACACTAACAGGATGATAGTGCTTAAAGAAATAATTTGAAAACCAAGAATAAATAGGCCTCCGGGAAGATTAAATGTAATATTTTAACAGTCATTAAAAAAACAACAATAGTGCTTAGAAAATAAAACATGAAACAAAAGATATATTTTACCACCCTACGTATTACTAGCTTTGTTGTCGTTGTCCAGTCACTAAGTCATGCACTCCAACCCCATGGACTTCAGCACACCAGGCTTTCCTGTCCCTCACCATCTCCCAGTGCTTACTCAAACTCATGTCCATAGATTCAGTGATGCTATCCAACCATCTTATCTATTGTCGCCCCCCTTCTTCTCTTGCCCTCAATCTTCCCCAGCATCAGGTCTTTTCCAATGAGTTGGCTCTTCACATCAGGTGGCCAAAGAATTGGAGCTTCAACTTCAGCATCAGTCATTTCCAATGAATACTGATTTCCTTTAGAATTGAGTAGTTTGATCTTCTTGCTGTCCAAGGGACTCTCAAAAGTTTTCTCCAGCACCACATTTCAAAAGCATCAGTGCTTCATTGCTCAGCCTTTGATGGTCCCCCTCTCACATTCATACCTGTCTACTATAAAAATCACAGCTTTGGCTATACATACCTTTTTGGCAAAGTGATGTCTCTGCTTTTTAATACACTGTCTAGGTTTGTCATAGCTTTTCTTTTAAAAAGCAAGTGTCTTTTAATGTCATGGCTGCCGTCACTGTCCACAGTGATTTTGGAGCCCAAGAAAATAAATTGGTCACTGTTTCCACTCCCCACCCCACCACCCCATCTATTTTCCATGAAGTAATGGGACTAGATGCCAAGATCTTAGTTTTTTGAACGTTGCATTTTAAGCCAACTTTTTCACTCTCCTCTTTCTCCATCATCAAGAGACTCTTAATTCCTCATTGCTTTCTGCCATGAGTGGTATCATCTGCATATTTGAGGTTGCTGATATTTCTCCTAGCAATCTTGATTCCAGCTTGTGAGTCATGCAGTCCAGCATTTCACATGGTGTACTCTGCATATAAGTTAAATAAACAGAGTGACAATACACAGCCTTGATGTACTCCTTTCCCAGTTTTGAACCAGTCTGTTGTTCTGTGTTCGATTCTAACTGTTGCTTCCTGACCAGCATACAAGATTAGGTGGTCTGTTATTCCCATCTCTTTAAGAATTTCCCACAGTTTTCTGTGATCCACACAGTCAAAGGTCTTAGCATAGTTGATGCAACAGATATAGATGTTTTTCTGGAATTCTCTTGCTTTTTGTATCATCCAACATATGTTGTAATTTAATCTCTGCCATTTTATCCTCTGCCATTTTGAAGCCCAGTTTGTACATCTGGAAGTTCTTGGTTCACATACTTCTGAAGCCCAGCTTGAAGGATTTTGAGAATTACCTTGTTGCCATGTAAAATGAACACAATTGTACAGTAGTTGGACTTCCCTGGTGGCTCAGATGGTTAAGTGTCTGTCTACAATGTGGGAGACCTGGGTTCAATCCCTGGGTTGGGAAGATCCCCTGGAGAAGGAAATGGCAATCCACTCCAGTACTATTACCTGGAAAATCCCATGGACAGAGGAGCCTGGTAGGCTACAGTCCATGGGGTCGCAAAGAATTGGACACGACTGAGCGACTTCACTTTCACTTGGAGCATTCTTTGGCATTGCCCTTTGGGACTGGAATGAGAACTGACCTCTTCCACTTCTGTGGCCACTGCTGAGTTTTCCAAATTTGCTGGCATATTGAAGTGCTGCACTTTAATAGAATCATCTTTTAAGATTTTAAATAGATCAACTGAAATTTCATTACCTCCACTAGCTTTGTTTAACAATGCTTTCTAAGGTTCACCTGACTTCACACTCCAGGATGTCTGGCTCTAGGTGAGTGACCACATTTTCATGGTTATCTGGGTCATTAAGACCTTTTTAATACAGTTCTTCTTTATATTATTGCCACCTCTTCTTAATCTCTTTTGCTTCAGTTAGGTTTTTATCATTTCTGTCCTTCTTGTGCCCATCTTTTCATGAAATATTCCCTTGATATCTCAAATTTTCTTGAAGAAATCTTTAGTCTTTCTCATTCTATGGCTTTCCTCTATTTCTTTGCATTGTTCACTTAAGAAGGCTTTCTTATCTCTTCTTGTTATCCCTTTGAACTCTTCATTCGGTTGGATATATCTTCCCCTTTTTAGCTTAGTGGGTCTTTAAACACAGCCATTGGTTGTGGAGCTTTCAGCATTAGCCATCAGGGTACTGAAAACAGCCCTGCACTCATGCTTCCTCTCCTGCTCCTAATTTAATGTCAGCATGCTGTTGCCCTGAACACTGAGCCTTGGATGGGTTCTTCTAGACCTCCCAACCAGATTTGAAACCTGGAGAATGGGATAGACAAATGTACTTGCTGACTCACCTTGGCCAGCAAAATGAGTCAAAATGACACCTGTCATTTTCAGGAAGAAGCTTTATGAGCCCCTGTGTGAGTTGCAGAATTGCTTTTTCCACATTATAATGCCCATGGAAGCATGTATTGAGATGAAACTCAGCAATGATGTCTTTCTCCAAGGTGATATGCTCTGTCCATCTATTCTGGTGTATACTGACTGCTTCTATCAGATATTTTATCTCTGTTATGATTCTCTGTTACTGAAGCACTCAATTAATAGTATTTAAATAACACTATGAAACATTAAAAAATAATTGTATTTATTTATTTATTTTTGGTTCTTCTGGGTTTTCATTACTATGAGGATTTTCTCTAGTTTTGGCAAGTGAGGGCTACTCTCTAGTTGAGGTGTGCAGCCTTCTCTTATTGCAGAGCATGGGCTCTAGGGCACATAGGCTCAATAGTTGTGGCGCATAATGGGCTTAGTTGCTCTATGGCTTGTGGGATCTTCCCAGACCAGGGATCCAACCCATGTCATCTGCATTGGCAGGCAGATTGTTTATTATTGAGCCACGTACCAGGGAAGCCCAGCTACATGTTTTATACTGATTGTATCATTTAATCTCCAAAGAAGTTATGAAACAGCCTCTGTTAGCTCCAACTATAAAAGGTGGGGACTTCCCAGGTGGCACTAGTGGTAAAGAACCCACTTACCAATGCAGGAGACATAGGTTTGATCCCTGGGTCTGAAAGATCCCCTGGAGGAGGGCATGGCAACCCATTCTGGTATTCTTGCCTGGAGAATCCCATGGAGAAAGGAGCCTGGTGGGCTACAGTCCATAGGGTCACAAAGAATCAGATAGAACTGAAGTGACTTAGCACACATGCATGATCATCATAAACAGTACCCTACATAGTAATGTGAAGACTTCTGGGGCTTTTCTGGTGAACCTTCTGGTAATGCAGGATACCCGGGTTCGATCCTTGGGTCAGGAAAATCCCTTGGAGAAGGAAATGGAAACCCTCTCCAATATTCTTGTCTGGTGAAGTCCATAGAGAGGAGCCTGGTGGGCTATAGTCCATAGGGTTACAAAGAGTTGGACATGACTGAGTGACTAACACACACACATAAAAGGTGAGGAAACTAAGGCTTAGAGAGAAATGGATTTTTTCTCTCATCTAAAGTCAATATATGTTTATTTAAATTCTATGACCTGAGTTTCTGACAGGGCCCCATCTTCTCAGTGAACATGCAAAAGCCTAACTTTTAAGCTCATTGAGTTTGTTGGTGGCAGGATACACACACTCTTTGATGTTGGTCTAATAGATTGTTGAGAGTGTGCAGCTGTGCAGTGCATGTATACACAACTGCATTGAAAATACATGGTGTGTGTGTGCCTGTCACAGTGTGCTTATATCCTTAAAGGTGCTAAGCATTGATTATGCAGTTTCTGCAAGCATTGACATGGCAGGAAGCAGTCCATGGCAAGCATGGGCAGGTGTGTGTATGAGCATGTGGTCACGTGATTTGTGTATATCAGACGGAGGCATTGACTTGTGTGCCCAACAGAGCAGCTGTTCCTGTTACTTAATTGCTGATTTCTCAGACCCATTTCTCCAGGAAAGGGATGGACCTGACTGCTCACAATCCCACCTGACTTTGCTCACAATCCCACTCTAGAGAAACAGGGGCCTGATAAGAAGTGACAATTCTGAGGTGGGTGCCTTTGGGATAGGCACCCTTCCACAAACTCTGGCAACCAGTAAGGCCCTACACTGTTTCTGTGTGTGTATATGTGTGTGTGTGTGTGTGTGTGTGTATTGGGGTTTAGGAGGAGAAAAACTTGAGGGAAAGCCCTCCCTTCTCATACAGCTTCCTCTTTGTAATGTTTGAAAATAGCTTTCAGTTCAGTTCAGTCACTCAGTCGTGTCTGACTCTGTGACCCCATGAATTGCAGCGCGCCAGGCCTCCCTGTCCATCACCAACTCCCAGAGTTCACTCAGACTCATGTCCATCGAGTCAGTGATGCCATCCAGCCATCTCATCCTCTGTCGTCCCCTTCTCCTCCTGCCCCCAATCCCTCCCAGCATCAGAGTCTTTTCCAATGAGTCAACTCTTCCCGTCAGGTCGCCAAAGTATCGGAGGAGCTTCAGCATCATTCCTTCCAAAGAACACCCAGGACTGATCTCCTTTAGAATGGACTGGTTGGATCTCCTTGCAGTCCAAGAGACTCTCAAGAATCTTCAACACCACAATTCAAAAGCATCAATTCTTAGGCGCTCAGCCTTCTTCACAGTCCAACTCTCACATCCACACGTTACTACTGGAAAAACCATAGCCTTGACTAGTCACTATGGAATCATAAATTTTTTTAGTTCAGTAATTTGTAATCATTCACCAAGATTATTCCTTTTGATCCACAAAGTTTCCCAGATTTGGTCAATGGAATCCCTTTCAAGTTGGCTTCTGTGTCCTTTTGATATGAACTACTGAAAATAGCTTTAATTTGGGTCAATATAGATTGACATGGAAATCTATCTAAGAAATACTTTGTAGAAACCCAAATTGTAGACTGAATTTATTTCTGGAAAAAAAATGATATATGTAAAATTCGATTCAAGTACCTGTCTCATGAGCAGTAGGTCCCATGGAGTCTTGGCAGAAAGTTAGCATGCATTTTCCCCACTCACCTCTAAGTTTGTGTTCTGGGTTCTGGCTGGCTTACTGAGTTTGCATCCTGTGATTGTGTCTTCCTAACCTTTCACCCTCCTTGGATGAAAATCAGTCATTTCCCTTTTTCCCGACACCTGCCATGTGAGGTAGAGGCTGGCATGGACTTCAGATGCCATGGACTTCAGAGGTGTAGCTGCTGCCTGTGGTCTGCAGAGCTGGTGAGGACCCTGACCCAGATGGGGATGCCTCAGCTGAACATGGGCAAGGAGGGGCTGGTTACTAACAGGAGCCTTGTTCTGAAGAAACCAATAGACAGGTAGAAGCTCTGTGTGAGCAAGAGCTTGGAGATGAGGAGTATGGGCACGTTAAGAAACAGCCCATGAGTGTACATTAAAAAAAAAAAAAAGAAACAGTTCTTGGTTTGGAGAATGTTTTCTGAGACCAGGGCGAGACAGGCTGATAAGACACCAGAGCTGAAGTCTTGCCTTGTCCACAGATGCCCAGATCACCAGATAGTACTCTGTTAGCACCACTGAAGAAGCACTGACAGTCTCTGAGCAAAGGCGCAGAGCTAGGTCTGAGCCATGCTGAGACCAGGCTCTCTAAGAGTGTGCAGGAATGGAAAACTGGTCAAAGATCCATTTCCATAGCCTGGTGGGAGGAAACAAGGCCTGAACTAGAGAAACAGAAATGAGGGCAGAAGTAGAGGTGCATGCACGACAGCCTATTGCAAATTCAGGTAAGGGCATTAGGCTAGAGAATGTTGCAGACCAGAGGTTCTTGCAATCTCTGGAACAAGAGAATAGTTGGATCCATAGGAAGAGAGCCGGAGGAGGGTCAAGGTTGGCTGCTGCCAGAAGAGAGACTGATGTCAGGCTCCTCAGTATGACTTGCAGGCATGAGCTCACACAGAACAAGCTCCCAGCTCTAGGGGAGATAAAACCATCAAAAGATGGTGGACAGTCTGTGGTTCTTGCTGGGTGGGACACCTCTAAGGAGCAGTGGAGCCCAGAAAGGAAACCCTCACCTCTTGGAGGAAGTTATACTATACCACTGAGGAGAGGGAGTTGGAGCTGATCCTTGGAGACTAAGAAGTTTAACAGGCAAGGGAGAGCTGAGGTTCTGGAAGAGGAGGGCATTGTGAGCAGAGGGGACCACCTACGCTGCAAATGGACTGATGCTCTCAGGGTCACAGCTCTGTTTCAAATGCCCAAAACAGTGTGATTAGTTTTATTCTAGAGAATGAAGGGAACTTTAACCATTCCTCTGGTGTTCTGCCCCAGGACCAGGGCTCTTTATCATGCCCATGGGTTCCTGACTGTGAATTTCTCATTTCCACCCAAGATCAAGCAGGGACAACTTCTTACTGGGAGGGTGACCAAGAGAAATTACCTGTAAGAAGGATGCAGCAGAGCACTCCATGCACAGTAGGTACTCAGCATTTGTCTTATTATCATCATTTTTATTTTATCCAGAGCTCTCCAAAACACAGAGAAAAATGTGTTTTGAGCATGTAAGTCCTTAAGTGTCCAGGAAGTTTATGGAAACCATGATACATGAGTCCTGAAGGCATGTGATGAAGGGATCACAGTATTCTGGACAAATAGTTTCTTAGCTTCTAATTGTTTCAGGCTCATATCAAGGACATGGAGGCATGTGAATACCTTGAATCATAGAAGGGGAGCATGTGAATGCTGCCATCCTCTGCATGTGGACAGAAAGTTATCTCTTGATTTAATAAGGTTCAAGGAATCTCTTAATTTTAGTACAATGTGAGAGGAAGGAGAATATAATATCACAAAGCTTTAAAAGCATAAGTTTTGGAGCTGGGCTTTCTGAGTTAGAAAGCCAGCACTGCTGAGATTTTACCCAGCTTAGCCAAGTGATCTTCAACAAGTTGCTTCACCCTTCTGTGCCCATTTTCCTCATATGTAAAAATGGGGCCTTATAAAGTTAAAGAACATAGTGTGCATTTATAAAGTGGCTGGAACATAAATCTGTTAATTAAATGTCAGTTGTATACTTGGCTTCCGTGTGTGTGTTGTTATGTTAGTTGCTCAGTCGTGTCTGACTCTTTGTGACTCCATGGACTGTAGCTCGCCAGGCTCATCTGTCCATGGAATTCTCCAGGTAAGCATACTGTCGTGGGTTGCCATTCCCTTCTCCAGGAGATCTTCCCAACCCAGTGATTTAACCCAGGTTTTCCTCATGGTAGACAGGTTCTTTACCATCTGGGCCATCAGGGAAGCCCAAAATATAAAGTAATATACTTGATCTTATATTGATATGAGCTGAAACTTAGCAACAAATGGGACCATCTCAAAGTGTGCAGATTGCTTGGTAGGCAAAATTATATTAAGATATTTCAAGGAAGGATCAGCTTTCTGAGACTGCCCTGGTTCACCCACAAATATTTCCATGGTATTTTCATCAAGAGGTTTTACATATTTGTTAAGTCTTTTCTGTTTATCCTGCAACATGAATGTAAATGAATAAGGCTGTGGAAATTTCATAATGATGTTCAATAAGGTTTTTAATATTTAAATCTACCCTTGTTGTTGGGGGTCACTGCCACTGCCCTGGTGGGGCCCAGGTAGGCTGAAGAGCACCAAGCGAAGCAGTAGATACTCAGGTAGAACACAGGCCCCTTCCTTCACTCTTAGTTTTGAGTAGGGTTGGGAACTCAGTATTCTTAAGTGCTGGCTGTTCTGCTTGATCATTTACATGCCAGCTTGGTCATAAAGGAAGGTTTCAGGTACATGCACTCTTCTTATTGAATTGGTTGAAAAACAGGTATAAGAGATTTTTGTTTGCTGAAGGTGGTCTCTGCCAAGACAGTTAGATAATCATAGAGGAATAAGCCAATAAAGATGGTTAAACTCATTTCCTTATGTTTCAGGTCAGAAAATTAAGACTCAGGGAGGGGCAGGAGATTTCTTAAGGGTATAGTCTACTTATTTGGAAACATCGTGTTTCTCACAATGTTAGTCACAATTATTTAGGCAATAATTGGTTCTGTGGCTTACATTTTACAACTCTATATAAAAACTTGCTGTATTGTCAATGGGAAAATTTCTCCCAGGCTCTTGGAAATGAAGAAGTTCAAATAGCTACAATTTGAAGGAAACTCTAAGTGAGGAGTTCAACAATTCATAAAGGGAGCAAGTGGGCCAGGGAAATACTGTGGGGAAGCAGAGATGGCATAGCCCTATACCAGAGATCAGGTCCCACTCAGCACCAGTGGGTTTTGCCATGAGAGGATTCAGGCACAAAGCCACTCATGTTATTTCTGTATTTCATTGTAGCTCTAATTTTTCTAGAGAAGTTGTGAATCCAGAATTTTATGTAAAACCCTTAGTTTTCCAGTTGGCAACTCAGTGGGCCAAATAATATCAGTAGAACCCTATCAATCTGCCACATCTGGCTTGAACATGTGGCAGGCTGGCAGGCAGCATGGTAATTGGGCGAGTTTTAGGAGGTGAGTAGCAGCCACTGATGCCTCCAGCTGTTTCTACGGTGCACACAGCTTCCCTCACAAAGGATGAAGGATGACTCCATATACTTTCTACATCATCATGTTAAGTCATCAGGGATGACACTTTTCCCATTGATTTTGAAAGCAGAACTTTCAATCATTCTGAAGAACTTGGAGACTCAGAGTGAGACTAGAGTAGCATGTTTCACTGTCTACAATAACAAAATATTATGAAAAAGCTGCCTGCAGCCCTCTTTCATGCAGGTACCACCACCCTGTGACACCCAGGCTTTCTTCTCTGGCCTTTGCTGCCCCTCTGTGGGTCCTGGGCAAGTTGAGTTCAGGGGAAACACAGGCCCCTTCCCTTGTTCTTGGTTTTGAGCAGTGTCAGGAGCTCAGTATTCTTAAGAAGAGTGCCCAAGAGCCTGTCTCTGTCTAGGTTCCAAACACTGGAGTTCCCTTTCTTATTCCTTACGCCTGAAGTGGTTAGGTAGCTTGTCTCAGCGGTCAATTGTTGGTAGTGGGAAAGAGTAAATACCAGAGAACATGCCCTTTTGAAATTGAGGTATAATTTTTATGCTCATCAAATGTACTATTCAGTTTTGACATACATGCTTCAGGAAGGAATATTTACATCGTCATCACCTCCTCCACTGTGCATATAGCCTGGCTTCATATAAATGAAATCATACAGCATAATTTTTGTGTGTCTAGCTTCTTTTGCTCAGCATATTTTTGAGGTTCAGTTTGTATGTATAAGTAATTTATTCCTTGTAATTCATGAAGCAAATTCCACTGTATAAATATATTACAATTTATTCATCTGTTAATGGACATTTAGATTTTTCAGCTTCGTTGTTTTTGTGAATAAAGCTGCTTTGAACACTCTTGTGGAAGGCCTTTTGTGAATACATAGTTTTGCTTGTTTTGGATAAATACATAGGAATAAATATGCTTGGTCACAGCGTAGATTTTAGGCTTCCTTGGTGGCTCAGATGGTAAATAATCCACCTGCAGTGCAGGAGACCTGGGTTCGATCTCTGGGTCAGAAAAATCCCCTGGAGAAGGGAATGGATACCCACTCCAATATTCTTACCTGCAGAATTCCATGGACAGAGGAGGCTGGCAGGCTACAGATCATGGGGTCACAAAGAGTTGGACATGACTGAGCAACTAACACTTTCACTTACAATGTAGATTTTAAGAAATGGCTAAATAGTTTTTTAAGTAGTTGTACTATTTTATACACTTGCTAGCAATACATTGGGTATAATTGCTCCACGTTCTCTTGAATAGCTATTTAATTTTGTTCTTTCTAATGGACCTGTCTTAGTGTTTCATTATGGTGTTTAGACTGTGCACTTTTGGCTTCACAGCAAAATTGAGCAGATGGCAGAGAGATTTCCTGTATACTTTTTAACCCCCACATACACAGCCTCCCTTTACCATCAACTTGCACCAGAGAGGTACGTTTTTTACCATTAATGAAACTTATTACCCAAAGTCCATAGTTTACATTAAATTTCACTCTTGGTGTTGTATTCTATGGGTTTGGAAAAATACATTATGCCACACTTCTACCATTATAATCTCTTATAGAATAGATTTACTGCCCCAAATCCTCTCTGCTTTATTTATCCCTCCTTTACCATGAACCGGTGGCAATCTTTAGCTGTCTGCAGTTTTGCCATTTCTAGAATGTCATATAGTTGGAAACATACAGTATGCTGCCTTTTTAAATTGGTTTCTTTTACTTAGTAATATGAACTTAAGATTCCTCTGTGTCTTTTCATGGCTTGGTGGCTCATTATTTTATAGCACTAAATAATATTCAACCATCTGGATGTACCACAGTTTGCTCATTCACTCACTGAAGCGTATCTGGGTTGCTTCCAAATGTAGGCTATTGTAAATGAAGCACCTAAACATTTATGTGCCGATTTTTGTGTGGATACATTTTTCAGTTCTTTGAGTAAATATCAACAACATGATTGCTGGATCATATGGTAAGAGTATGTTTCAGTTCAGTTCAGTTCAGTTCAGTCACTCAGTCGTGTCTGACTCTTTGCGACCCCATGAACTGCAGCACACCAGGCCTCCCTGTTCATCACCAACACCCAGAGCCTACCCAAACTCATACCCATTGACTCAGTGATGCCATCCAACCACCTCATCCTCTGTCATCCCCTTCTCCTCCTGCCCTCAATCTTTCCCAGCATCAGGGCCTTTTCAAATGAGTCAGCTCTCCACATCAGGTGGCCAAAGTACTGGAGGTACAGCTGCAACATCAGTCCTTCTAATGAACACCCAGGACTGGTCTCCTTTATGATGGACTGGTTGGATCTCCTTGCAGTCCAAGGGACTCTCAAGAGTCTTCTTCAACACCACAGTTCAAAAGCATCAATTCTTTGGTGCTCAGCTTTCTTTATAGTCCAACTCTCACATCCATACATGACTACTGGAAAAATCATAGCCTTGACTAGATGGACCTTTGTTGGCAAAGTAATGTCTCTGCTTTTCAATATGCTGTCTAGGTTGGTCTTAACTTTCCTTCCAAAGAGTAAGCGTGTTTTAATTTCATGGCTACAATCACCATCTGCAGTGATTTTGGAGTCCCCAAAAATAAAGTCTGACACTGTTTCCACTGTTTCCCCATTTATTTCCCATGAAGTGATGGGACCAGATCTTGGTTTTCTGAATGTTGAGCTTTAAGCCAACTTTTTCACTCTCCTCTTTCACTTTCAACAAGAGGTTCTTTAGTTCTTCTTCACTTTCTGCCATAAGGGTGGTGTCATCTTCATATCTGAGGTTATTGATATTTCTCCCAGAAATCTTGATCCCAGCTTGTGCTTCTTCCAGCCCAGCATTTCTCATGATGCACTCTGCATATAAGTTAAATAAGCAGAGTGACAATGCACGGCCTTGATGTACTCCTTTTCCTATTTGGAACCTGTCTGATATTTCATGTCCAGTTCTAACTGTTACTTGCTGGGAGCCAGCATGAGGAACTCTGCCTATGGCAAAGGTCATGAGGAAGGAGGCTTCAGCATATGCAAAGGTGGGATCGCGCCTCAGGAAACACCCTATTCCCGAGCATCTACCCCCAAAACCGGAGTCTACCTACTTTACTGTTTTATGCTCTCACCTATATCTCTGACTTTATGGGGGGATGACCCCCATTACCTCTCTCGGAGAAGGAGTTAACTTACAGCTCCAAGTCAATAAAAATTCCTGGGCGTGACAAGAGTGTTTCAACTTATGAACTCCTCTGAAGGTTATCTAGCCTGCCTGTACAGGTTCGTCCAGCCACATGTGATTGTTAACAGCCTCCCAACTGTGAGAGGCATGAGATGTTGTAGACCTCCTAAAGGCAGATTCTTTTTGGGAAGTTAGAAATTATCAGTATAGTGGGTTGGTTAGGAATTATATTGGTAAAGGGTTTCTCATTTGTGGTGCCAATAATTGCCACTAAGTCTCCATATTTCCTGCCCTGGGCGTGACAAGGGTGTCTCAGGTCAAACCTCTCTGCTGGCAGACTAGCTTGTGTGACAGGATTATCCATACTCCTGCCACTACTCACTTGATTGTTTACTACCTCTCAACCATAAACAGCACAGAGAGTTTGGAGTATTTCGAAAATCTTAATTAGTATAAGGCTTTTCTCATTGTTGAGTCAATGATTGCTGCCAGGCCTCCATATCTTAGGCACCTGGGAATACATTAATGTATTTGGAATATAGAAAATGAAATATAGTAGTTTTTGATGTTGGCAATACCAGACTTTTTGAGTTAATGAATTTTCTCTTTTGTTATAGATCACTGTACTTTGTTATAAATCACTGTGTACTTGCTATGTAAAAATGTAACTTTATTACTATCTTAAGACTAAATAGATCTTAAGGGGAACATTGGTGAAGGGTTTTCATTTGTTGGGCTGATGTTTGCTGCTAAATCTCCATATTCCCTGACCTTATAATGAAAATAACTAGCATATAGGAGAAAAAAGTATTAACCTTTAAGATTAATCATGTTAACCTTAGGTTAAATAAATTCCTTTCTTAGTTGTAACCCACTACACCCTCACCCTATAGGAATGCAACTTTATTTGGTACCTTTGGAAGGTGGCGCCTGGTTTAAGAAAAAACACCCTTGGAAAAAATAAGTTTTCTGGTTAACTGACCATTATCAGAAAGAGAGGGTCATAAAATGTCAGCAGGCCTCATGGCCAGAAGATGATGTAAAACCCCTAAGACTCTTTTTATTTTATACATTTATGTGAAGCACCTGATTTTGATAAAGGTAAGGACTGCTGACCCCCCCATGACTTTAAAATTTCCATTTGTCTCTATGTGTAATGAAAGGCATATAAGCAAACCTAAAAAATAAAGAAATCAGATCAGTTTCTGGAAAGACTGATTCCCCCATGTCGTTCTTTCTTTCCCCTTCTGGCTGAATTCCCATCTGGAGTGTGGGTGCTCGCCATGTCTACTTACTTGCCCTGGCTTCTAAGATCCGTAAGAGAGGGAGCCCAAGGCGGGGCACCTTCTGATATTCAAACGGTCGCTGGTGGCCCAACGTAGATGGTGCAAACTCCTTGTCTTGGAGTTTTATTGGTATCCCACATAAACCAAGTTATTCAGCATCTCTTTCTCCACTAATATTTCCTACTACACTATTTTTCTAATCTCTCTCTATATCTGTAATTCAATAAGATTTTTCCTAGGACGCTGACTCCATCTCCCCTTCGAATTACCCTGGATCCACCAAGGCTGGACCTCGACAGTTACTTCCTGACCTGCATGCAGGTTTCTCAAGAGGCAGGTCAGATGGTCTGGTATTCCCATCTCTTTCAGAATTTTTCAGAGTTTATTGTGATCTACACAGTCAAAGGTTTTGGCATAGTCAATAAAGCAGAAACAGATGTTTTCTGGAACTCTCTTGCTTTTTCCATGATCCAGCAGATGTTGGCAATTTGATCTCTGGGTCCTCTGCCTTTTCTAAAACCAACTTGAAAATCAGGAAGTTCACGGTTCATGTATTGCTGAAGCCTGGCTTGGAGAATTTTGAGCATCACTTTACTAGTATGTGAGATGAGTGCAATTGTGCAGTAGTTTGAGCATTCTTTGGCATTGCCTTTCTTTGGGGTTGGAATGAAAACTGACTTTTTCCAGCCCTGTGGCCACCTCTGAGTTTTCCAAATTTGCTGACGTATTGAGTGCAGCACTTTCACAGCATCTCTCTCAGGATTTGAGATAGTTCAACTGGAATTCCATCACCTCCACTGGCTTTGTTCATAGTGATGCTTCCTAAGGCCCACTTGACTTCACAATCCAGGATGTCTGGCTCTAGGTGAGTGATCACACCATCATGATTATCTGGGTCATGAAGATCTTTTTTGTACAGTTCTTCTGTGTATTCTTGCCACCTCTTCTTGATATCTTCTGCTTCTGTTAGGTCCGAACGATTTCTGTCCTTTATTGAGCTCATCTTTGCATGAAATGTTCCCTTGGTATCTCCAATTTCCTGAAGAGATCTCTAGTTTTCCCCATTCTATTGTTTTCCTCTATTTCTTTGCATTGATCACTGAGGAAGGCTTTCTTATCTTTCCTTGTTATTCTTTGGAACTCTGCATCCAAATGGGTATATCTGTCCCTTTCTCCTTTGCTTTTCACTTCTCTTCTTTTCACAGCTATTTGTAAGGCTTCCCCAGAGAGCCACTTTGCTTTTTTGCATTTCTTTTCCATGGGGATGGTCTTGATCCCTGTCTTCTGTACAATGTCACGAACCTCATTCCATAGTTCATCAGGCACTCTATCTATCAGAGCTAGTCCCTTAAATCTATTTCTTACTTCCACTGTATAAGGGATTTGATTTAGGCCATACCTGAATGGTTTCGTGGTTTTCCCCACTTTCTTCAATTTTAATTTTACTTACACTTATTCCTTTCTCATATTTTTCCTTACTCCATGTAGATCTAAGTTTCTGACATATCATTTTGCTTTCCTCCTAAGAACTTCTAAAATTTCCTACAGTGAAGTCCGATGCTGTAAAGAACAATATTGCATAGGAACCTGGAATGTTAGGTCCACGAATGAAGATAAATTGGAAGTGGTCAAACAGGAGATGGCAAGTGTAAAGAGTGACATTTCAGGAATCAGTGAATTAATTCAGAGGATTTACTACTGTGGGCAAAAATCCCCTAGAAGAAATGGAGTTGTTCTCATAGCCAACAAGAGTCTGAAATGCAGAATTTGGGTGAAGTCTCAAAATTACAGTATGATCTCTGTTCGTTTCCAAGGCAAACCATAGAATATCACAGTAATCCAGGTCTAGGACCCAACCACTAATGCCAAAGAAGCTGAAATTGAATGGTCCTATGAAGACCTACAAGACGTAGAACTAACACCAAAAAAAAAAAAAAAAATTAGGGGAATGGAATGTAAAATAGGATATCAAGAGATACCTGAAGTAACAGGTAGGCTTGGCCTTGGACTACAAAATAAAGCAGCACAGAGGCTAACAGAGTTTTGTCAAGAGAAAAACACTGGTCGTAGCAAAGAAAAGAGATGACTCTACACATGAACATCACCAGACAGTCAATACTGAAATCAGATTGATTATATCCTTTGCAGCCAAAGATGGAGGAGCTCTATACAGTCAGCAAAAACAGGACTGGAAGCTGATCGTGGCTCAGATCATGAACTCCTTATTGCCAAATTCAGACTTAAATTGAAGAAAGTAGGGAAAACCACTAGGCCATTAAAGTATGACCTAAATCAAATCCCTTATGATTATACAGTGGAAGTGACAAACAGATTCAAAGGATTAGATCTGATAGATAGAGTACCTGAAGAACTATGTATGCAGGTTTGCAACACTGCACAAGGGGTAGTGATCAACACCATCCCCAAGAAGAAGAAATGCAAAAAGGCAAAATGGTTGTCTGAGGAGGCCTTACAAATAGCTAAGAAAAGAAGAGAAGTGAAAGGCAAAGGAGAAAAGGAAAGAGATGTCCATCTGAATAGAGTTCCAAAGAATAGCAAGCAGAGATAAGAAAGCAGAAGATATTAAGAAGTGGTGACAAGAATACACAGAAGAACTGTACAAAAAAAGATCTTCATGACCCAGATAACCATGATGGTGTGATTACATGCCTAGAGCCAGACATCCTGAAGTGTGAAGTCAAGTGTGCCTTAGGAAACATCACTTGAACAAAGCTAGTGGAGGTGATGGAATTCCATCTGAGCTATTTCAAATCTTAAAAAAATGATGCTATTAAAGTGCTGCTCTCAATATGCCAGCAAATTTGGAAAACTCAGCAGTAGCCACAGGACTGGAAAAGATCAGCTTTCATTCTAATCACAAAGAAAGGCAATGCCAAAGAATGTTCAAACTATCACACAATTGCACTCATCTCACACACTAGGAAAGTAATGCTCAAAATTCTCCAAAGTAGTCTTCAATAGTACGTGAATGAAAAACTTCCAGGTGTACAAGCTGGATTTAGAAAAGGCAGCGGAACCAAAAATCAAATTGCCAACATCTGTTGGATCACATAAAAAGCAAGAGAATTCCAGAAAAAAAAAAAATCTAGTTCTGGTTTATTGACTATGCTAAAGCTGTTGACTGTGTGGATCACAGTGGAAGATTCTTAAAGAGATGGGATATCAGACCACCTTACCTGCCTCCTGAGAAAACTATATGCAAGTCAAGAAGCAACAGTTAGAATTGGACATGGAACAATGGACTGGTTCCAAACTGGAAATGGATAATATCAAGACTTTATATTGTCACCCTGCTTATTTTACTTATATGTAGAGTACATTATGGGAAATGCTGGGCCGGTTGAAGCACAAGCTGGATCAAGATTGCAGGGAGAAATATCAATAACTTCAGATATGCAGATGACACCACCCTTATGGCAGAAAGCAAAGAGGAACTGGAGAGACTCTTGATGAAAGTGAAAGGGGGAGTGAAAAAGTTGACTTAAATCTCAACATTCAGAAAACTAAGACTGTGACATCTGAACACTTCACTTCATGGCAAATATATGGAGAAACAATGGAAACAGTGGTAGACTATTTTCTTGCACTCCAAAATCACTCCAGATGGTGTGAAATTAAAAGATGCTTGCTCCTAGGAAGAAAAGTTATGAAAAACCTAGACAGTGTATTAAAAAGCAGAGACATTACTTTACCAACAGAGGTCTGTATAGTCAAAGCTATGGTTTTTCTGGTAGTCATGTATGGATGTGAGAGTTGGACTATAAAGAAAGCTGAGTGCCAAAGAATTGATGCATTTGAACTTTGGTATTGGAGAAGACTCTTGAAAATCCCTTGGACTGCAAGGAGATCAAACCAATCAATCCTAAAGATGATCAGTCCTGGGTGTTCATTGAAAGGACTGATGTTGAAGCTGAAGCTCTAGTAATTGGCCACTTGATGTGAAGAACTGACTCATTGGAAAAGACCCTGATGCTGGGAAAGATTGAGGCAAAAGGAAAAGTAGATGACAGAGGATGAGATGGTTGGATGGGATCCCTGACTTGATGGGCATGAGTTTGAGTAAGCTCTAGGTGTTGGTGATGGACAGTGAAGCCTGGCATGCTGCAGTCCTTGGGTTTGCAAAGAGTTGGACACGACTGAGCTACTGAACTGAACTGGACATTTCCTACAAGTCAGATCTACTGTCAACAAACTCAGTTTTTGTTTGTTTGAGAAAGTCCTTCTTCACTTTTGGAACATAATTTCATAGGGTACAAAATTTTAGTTTATGGGATATTTTCTCTCAACACTTTAAATATTTTGCTCTCCTCTTACTTATATTGTTTCTGAAGAGAAGTCAGATGCAATCCTTATCTTTTCTCCTCACTTGATAAAATATTTTCCTCTCTGGTTTCTTTCATAATTTTTCTATAATTTTCTACAGTTCAAAAATGATATGCATAGATGTTATTTGCTGTTGTTTGTTTTGGCATTTATCTTATGTGCACTATTAGAGCTTCCTGGGACTGTGATTTGGTATCTAATACTATTTTGGACTTCCTTGGTGCCTCAGATGGTAAAGCATCTGTCTACCATGCAGAAGACCCGGGTTCGATCTCTGGGTCGCGAAGGTCCCCTGAAGAAGGAAATGGCAATCCACTCCAGTACTATTGCCTGGAACATCCCATGGACAGAGGAGCCTGGTAGGCTACAGTCCATAGGGTCACCAAGAATCAGACACGACTGAATGACTTCACTTTCACTGCTTTGGAAGAACTAACTGATGCTGAAGCTGAAGCTTCTATACTTTGGCCACCTATTGCAATTAGCCAACTCATTGAGAAAGACCCTGATGTTAGGAAAGACTGAAGGCAAAAGGGGAAGGGTCAAGCAGAGGATGAGATGGTTAGCTGGCATCACCAACTCAATGGACATGAATTTGAGCAAACCCCTGGAAATTGTGAAGAACAGGGGAACCTGGCATGCTGCAGTCAATGGGTTCACATAGAGTCAGACATGACTTAGTGACTGACAACAGCTAATTTGGAGATATTATCAGTCATTATGGCTTCAAATATTTCTTAATTTGAAGAATGAATAAATTCATTTATCTTTTTCTTCCCCTCTGGTATTCCAGTGACACATGCTACACGTTCTGCAGTTATCCAGAGTTTATTGCATTGTATATTCTGCTCTATGTGTGTTTCTAGTCTTTTATCTGCTTTACTTTTCCATTTTGGAAGTTCTTATTGATATATCGTCACCCTTTGAAAATTTTGCCTCAGCCATGTCCAGGTTACTAATGTGTGCATTAAGGAAATTGTTCATTTCTGTTATACTGTTTTAATCTCTACTATGTCTTTTATTATTTTTTCCTAAAATTTTCATCACTCTGCTTACAATGTCTATCTGTTCTTGCATGATGTCTACTTCATCCATTAGAGCATTTAGTATATTAAACATAATTATTTTAGATTCCTAGTTTGATAATCCCAACATTTATGCCATGTCTCAGTATGGTTTTAGTGTTTGCTCTGTGTCTTCCAATTATGCTTTTTGCCTTTTGGTATGCCTTGTAAGTTTTCCTTGGTAGCCAGACATGCTGTAATCAAGCTTTTACTAATTAGCGTTAAGATGTGGGAGAGGGAAAGCGTCCTGGTCCTATGATTACACCTCAGTATTTTAGTGAGTGTGTGCCTCTGGACTGTGAACTTTGAATGTACTTCTCAGTATACCCGTTATAAGTAGGACATGAAAGCCACAGTGGGCTGGAGTTGGGTGTTTCTCTTTTCCATGAAAAGTCAGAGAAGGCTAAACGTTGGTA
Organism: Redunca redunca; assembly: GCA_006410935.1. Lineage (NCBI taxonomy): Eukaryota > Metazoa > Chordata > Mammalia > Artiodactyla > Bovidae > Redunca > Redunca redunca. The sequence goes on from SJYQ01001985.1 coordinate 210,628, forward strand.
TATTCTTTCCTCCATTTGGAAGGCTGGAGACTGCTGGAACTGGCACTTCTCTTTCCCCTTATTGGTTTGTCTCTGAAAAAAACTCAGTTATTTAGGCTCTGGTAAACTGGTTCCAAATAGGAAAAGGAGTACGTCAAGGCTGTATATTGTCACCCTGCTTATTTAACTTATATGCAGAGTACATCATGAGAAACGCTGGACTGGAAGAAACACAAGCTGGAATCAAGATTGTCGGGAGAAATATCAATAACCTCAGATATGCAGATGACACCAGCCTTATGGCAGAAAGTGAAGAGGAACTCAAAAGCCTCTTGATGAAAGTGAAAGAGGAGAGTGGAAAAGTTGGCTTAAAGCTCAACATTCAGAAAACGAAGATCATGGCATCCGGTCCCATCACTTCATGGGAAATAGATGGGGAAACAGTGGNTTGGACTGCAAGGAGATCCAACCAGTCCATTCTGAAGGAGATCAGCCCTGGGATTTCTTTGGAAGGAATGATGCTAAAGCTGAAACTGCAGTACTTTGGCCACCTCATGCAAAGAGTTGACTCATTGGAAAAGATTCTGATTCTGGGAAGGATTGGGGGCAGGAGGAGAAGGGGACGACAGAGGATGAGATGGTTGGATGGCATCATGGACTCGATGAACGTGAGTCTGAGTGAACTCCAGGAGTTGGTGATGGACAGGGAGGCCTGGCGTGCTGAGATTCATGGGGTTGCAAAGAGTCGGACATGACTGAGCGACTGAACTGAACTGAACTTAAACTAGTTTCTCTTGAGGTCAGACCTTGTTAAGGAGAACCTAATGTTTTGGTATATTTCAAAATGTTTCCTTTTCCTCTCTCCTTGTCAGAAGCACATGGAATTTTTCTTCAATATTCACTGTGAGACCTCAGTCTAGCTCCCGGAGATAAAACTCACAAAAGTGTGGAGACCTCCTTATAACTGCACCTCTCTGATGTTTTTAACTTTCAGGCTTGTCCACACCAAGCCTCCTGCAATTGGTCTACTATAGTTCAGCTTTTCCTATCCTGGAATGCTTCTCTTGGAAATGTCTGCTCGTGGATATCTGCTCCAGTCAGTTGGGATGACTGGTATTTCCCCATCTGTTTCTCTAATTTGGGTGGCAGCATTTTGCCCTCTTACTTCACTTTTCCAGTGGACCTAAGAAGAATTGTTGACCTTTCAGCTTGTTCAGTTTTACTTATTGGAATGGAGTAGTGCCTTCTAACTTGTTTTCATGCCAGACCAGAAATTGCAAATCAAAATATACTTTTAAAAACTACTTTAAGCAACTTTATTTATAAGACTTTACTCCTAAGAATTGGAATTTTACCAATTTTTCATCTGGGTAAATGTAAACGACTTTTTAACTTAAGTATAGTAGCTTACAGAATTAAAATGATAGATATACAAAATTTATTTGGGAAAATGCAAAACATCTTAAATTCATTCTTATGGTTCTAGATATTCACTAGCTGATTATTTAAAGCCTGGTGTGCTGCAGTCCATGGGGACACAGAGTTGAACGCAACTGAGTGACTGAACTGACTGTACAGAAAAATCAGATATACATATATCCCCTCTTATTTTTTTTTAACTTTTTATTTTATATATTAGTGTTGTGTTAGTCATTCAGTCATGTCCGACTCTCTGCCACCTCATGGGCCGCAGATCACCAGAATCCCCTCTCCATGGGATTCTCCAGGCTCTTGTGCTAGAGTGGGTTGCCAATTCCTTCTCCAAGATTTTGTATTACGGTGTAGCCAATTAACAATGTTGTGATAGTTTCAGGTAAACAGCAAAGGGACTCAATCATACATATACATGTATCCATTCTTCCTCAAACTCCCCTCCAATCTGGGTTGCCACATAACGTTGAGCAGAGTTCCATGTACTATACAGTAGATTCTTGTTGGTTATTGTGAAGGACCTAAGCTCCTCCATTTTGTTAACAGAAAAACTCCATTTTGTAAGGTTCCAGGAAAAGAGCTTTTGGAAATCCAAGAGCCTTTGGAAATCCCCTGACCTCACCCCACCACCCACGAGTCAATTGGACCCCAGACCAGAATCTCCTGACTTGACGCTCAGGAACTTGTGGTCTACCTAGACAATGGGAACCAATCAGAACCTTGGCCAGCCCGGGAAATGGGGACCAATCAGAACCCTTGGCCAGCCTGGGAAATGGGAACCAATCAGAACCCAACACCTAACCTTCCCACAGAAAGTAACCAATTAGACGTCTCCCAACCCTGAAACTCCCATTTCTCAAATTTTTTTGTGCCAGAATACCCTATATGAGCAATGTAACCCAGAGCTTGGGGCTCCTCCCTATAGCCATATCGGTGGGAGCCCCAGCTCGAGCTTGGTAATAAAAACTCTCTTGCTTTTGCATCAGATATCGGCTCCCTGGTGGTCATTGGGAGATTTCGAGACTTGGGCATAACAATTGGTTTTAAGTATAGCAGAGTGTATCTGTCCATCCAAAATGGACAACTCTTGAAGAATACGTACAGGAAGATTCTTTGTGTCAATAATAAAGAAATATGGCAAAACCAATACAATATTGTAAAGTTAAAAAATAATAATAAATAATTGATAAATGGTTAAAAGAAAGAAATATTTTTCTGAGTTTTGAATGGCTTGACGTTAGAAGAGGCAGGAATATGTGGTGAATCTGTCATCACAGAAAGTAATTAAAGTACAGAGGGCACTTTAAAAAATGATGTATTCCAGAATGTGTGTGTGTGTTTAGTCGCTCAGTCATGTCTGACTCTTTGCGACCCCATGAACTGTAGCCCACCAGGCTCCTCTATCCATGGGGATTCTCCAGGCAAGAATACTGGATTGGGTTGCCATGCCCTCCTCCAGGGGATCTTCCTAACCCAGGGTCTCCTGCATTGCAGGTGGATTCTTTACTGTCTGAGCCACCAGGGAAGCCCATATTTCAGAATGAATAACATCTTTTTGTAGAGGAATAGGGCCTGGGATGATGAGATAACCTCTGTGGACATTTCCAACCAGGGAAATATATAATTTTTTGGAGCAAAACAATGTGTTTAAGAGAAGTATAGATCATGCTTTTGAAGTGGATGTTTGCATTTTTGAATAGCTATTATGTATTGTGAACCTCACTTATATTGGGCTGGCCAAAAAGTTCCTTTGGTTTTTAAGTAGAAACAAAAGACACATTTTTCATTTTCACCAAGTGTTTTATTGGGCAAAGCACAGTTTTGTTCCACTGCCTTTTGACATTTTTCAGGCAACTTCACAATTCCATCTTTCCCAAATTTTTATCTCTGAGCAAAAAACTGTTTCAGTGAATTGAAATTTTTTTCCATTAAGAGAATTTTGTAAAGACTGAAACAAATGTACATCTGGAGGTGCAATGTCTGGTGAATATGGCAGATGAATCAGAACTTCCCACTCCAACTGTCTCAGTTTTTGCCTGATCATCAAAGAAATATGCAGTCTTGTGTTAACCTGATGGAAGTGAGAGGGTAACAGGCAGGAAGGCTAGGGGTCTCCAAAAGGAGGAATTAGGCTACAAGTGTCAGATATTTTTTTCTCTCTCCCTTAAGGAAACAAACTACAAGTGTCAGATTTTTTTTTTTTTTTTACTTCTCTATACAAAATTAAAAGTAGGCTTCTTTTGAAATTCTGTGTTGCCTTGATGACACCTGGTTTCACCGGAATTTGACTTTTCTCAAACCTTGAGCTAGCCAGTGCATTTTTCTTATGGAAGTGTTTTTCTTAAGCTATGTTAATGAAACTGTGTATTTGTTTTAGAATTTGCATTTCTTAAAAATGGTTCTAAGACTAATTTTTTCCTTTTTACAAACCTTGGGCTGATAATAGCTCAACAAACCAGTATCCATATCAATTGTTTTATGGCTCTGGATGACACACCTCATGCCATCCTGTCTCAAAAATGCATATTGTGGAAGAGGGGCCTGGTGAAACTCCCTCAACCTTGAGGTATCTCTCTTATCTGATTAAAGCTTTCTAACAGGCAAAACATCTGGCTAAAGACTAGCAGGGAGGCACTCTTTCTACCTCCTTCTGATGTCTATGTCAGAAGCTTTCTCTATCTCTTTTATACTTTAACAGAACTTTGTCACACAAAAGCTCTGAGCGATCAAACTTCGTCACTGGCCTGGGATTGAATTCCTCTTCTCTGGAGGCCAAGAATCCCAGCATCTTTCATGGTTCAGCAGCAACCATTCAGAAGATTATGCACTTTCTGTTGACTAATTCAAACCACTTTTGACACATTCGATCATTTACGGCACATTCTCTTATGCTACACAAATCTCTTTTGTGTGTTTTTCAGTTTTTACGTTTCTTGAAATAATAAATCACAATATGCCAAAATGTTGCTTTTTTCTTCTACCTTCAATATTAAAGTGGCTACACAAAAATCACCAATTTTGATGTTTTTAAAAAAAGATATGATATGACAGCTGTTAAAATATGATCTAAAAATATTTAGCCATCTTACAGAAAGGAGAAAACAAAATGAATCTTTTGGCCAACCCACCATATTAGTTTTTATCCTCAGAACAGCACCATGAGGTAGATATTATCCAGTTTTACAGATGAAGAAACTGAAACTCTGAGAGTAAGGAATGCTGCTTATTTCTTGTCCTCATCACTTTCCTGACATACACTGCTTCTTCACTCTCTTTTTGTGACCCCAGGAAGCTGAGTCCTGTGAACTGCAATGGCCAATGGGAGCCACTGACAGGGCATTGGAATGTGAGAAGGAAGGGAGATTGGACAGTTTATTTTCTGTTTCCTCCTGCTCTGTACCCTGTATCTCGCAGTGGCTAGCCCTGTTCCCAAGCCCACAATAGCAGTCTTTCCTCCCCATGTCCCCCTGGCCTATGGCTGAATAATGTTTTTCTGTGGTTACCAGGTCCTGGCTGCCTCCACCAAGGAGGTAACAATCACTTTTTAGCTTCCTTAATCTCATCTGAGTCTTTCATCTCTGTAAACAATCATCACATTGAAGCCTAATTAGTTTCACCACCTGAGTTTCACCATCTGAATGACAGATTCCTAACTGACATTATAAGCAAAGTGTCCAGAATTAGAAAAACCAAATCTAATTGTGGTTGAGACATGCTGTCCCTAAGGGCTGATTTCGGTGAGGAAACAAGTCAAAGACCAGAGCAAAGTCAGTGTCTCATTTTCTTATTCAGCTGGCAGTGAGATGAAGTATTGGCTCCAGCAGTACTGGGATGTGTCCAGGATCTAGAAAGTGGGGTTGCACTGATGTCTGGAGAACCTGGTTCTTGTCCTAACTATGATTGCAGAACAAATTTCAGAATAACCTTGAGCTCTTCATGTCCCCTCAGCATTCAAATTTCAAGGGCAGCTTTCCAATCTCTTCAGGTTTCAATGAGTTCTTAATAAGGAAAAAAAATTTGAAAAGCACAAAGCAGAACAACTGTATAAAGTAGTTTTGTTTTCATGATTATCAGTAGTGGAGACTGTAAGCTGTGGGATTAACTGTTTTTCTATCATTTCAGTACTGAGCTTAGAGTATATGAGGGCTCTTAGGGTGTTTTCCATCTCCTGCTTTCTCAGAGCTGCCCACTTTCAACCTTTGAAATGGAAGATTTTACATAAAATCCACCATTCTGGGGTTTTGGGGAGGGGGGATCAGTCTGATGTGGCCTCATGTTACCTCCATTTAAGGCTTGTTTGGGTCTTCTTGGGAAGACAGGGGATTTCTAGATTTTAAGAAGAAAAAGAATTAAATCTGCAGCAGAAATGAGCTTACTTTGGCATTTTTCATGACTTTCTGAAGTATTAAAAACTTTTGCCAATATTTGCATTTAATAACTTCTGCTTTTGTGAAATTATCAAGGTTTCTAACTGTGATTTCAATTGTTTTAAGAGTAGGGGAGCATTTGTAAATTGCTGGAAAAAATTAATAGCAACTCATGAAAGAAAAAATGCTGAAAGGAAACTAGTGAGTGAAGATTTAAGTGAAAGAAAGGGAAAAAGAAACGTATATATTTTTGAATAGACAGCTAGATAGATATGTATGCAAATGTATTAGTCACTTTTGTAAATTTTGTTTTATTTGATATAGCAGGAGAACCTGATAGAAAAAATCTTCTTGCTTTCTGTTACAGGGATTTATTTCACGAAGAAATGAGAGGAGTCCTTGCTTCACAACAGCATTCCCCTACTCCCACCCCAGGCACTTCTGGAAACCAGCCCCAACACTCTCCAGAAGGATGTTGGAGATTTTTGTCTACAGCTGAAGATTAAGTGCTCCTTGGCTTCTGATTAGGGCTTCCCTGGTAGCTCAGATGGTAAAGAATCTTCTTGTAAGGTGGGAGACCTGGGTTTGATCCCTGGGTTGGGAAGATCCCCTGGAGGAGAGCAGGGCAACCCACTCCAGTATTCTTGCCTAGAGAATACCCATGGACAGAAGTGCCTAGTGGGGTACAGTCCATGGGGTCCCAAAGAGTCAGACATGACTGAGTGACTAAGCACACACACACAGGCTTCTGACTAGAGCCAGAAACCTTGAATTTTATGTAAAATCTTCCATTTCAAAGGTTGAAAGCAAATTTTTCTTAAAAGCACACACTATACGCTGAGCTAGATGAAAATATTAGAGTGAACTTATGAACTTGCCACTTTGTATGGCCACATATTGGCTGTTTGCCACCTTCAGTCTAAGCTAATAGATTAGTGGAGCACATTTAAAAAACTGAACTATAACACTGATGGCTGAAATAAAAAGCACAACATAAAAGTTTTGTATTAAGTTTTGTTTAGGGACCTTACTGAGAACTATATCCCAGGAGATAGACTTTCAGATAGTTCTGAGTAATTGCTCCCAAGAGGTAAAGGAGGAGCCAGGAGGTTTTCCTCTGTCCATGGAATACTGGAGGGGGTAAGCCATTCCCTTCTCCAGCGGATGAAGAAACTATATATATATATATATATATATATATATATATAGTTTTCTGGGGAANTATATATATATATATATATATATAGTTTTCTGGGGAAGAAAAATAAATGTATAATATGTATTCATGCAGAAAATGATTACTGCAAAACACAGACATCTCAAGTTAATGATTTTAGTGCCTTCTGTATATGGGAATATGCAAGACTCTGAATCATTGAAATGTTTCCTTAGATATGCATCTTAACTCTCTTAGGTCAGTGTATCCAAAGTACAGGATGGTTCTGACTTCTCTCCATCCTGAATTCCTCTAAGGGTGCACTATTGGTGGGTGACCGCAGTGTCTAATGGCTTGATCTTTGAAGAGCTGGAAGGGACAGGCAATATTTTTTTCTTTACACCACACACAGTAACATGTATGAAACAGAGCCACCCCCAAAACTGAGTTCCCTTACCAAGTTTATGATTAATCTCTCTACCCAAAACTTTATTCCCTTTCTCATCTCCTCTGACCTCAATTCTTCACTAACTAAACAATAATCAGCTAGAGTTATGTGACTAAAATTGTTGTGGCCAATAACATTGCTAATGTTAAAATTGCTATTATCATCATTATCATTAAAGTACAAACTCAGGTTGTTTATCCAGGGTAAGATGAGCTAACAGACCCCTGAGCTCTGGACCACAGAATCATAAACCAGAAGCATCCAGGCTCCTGAAACAACAATTAAGAAATATAAAAAAAAGACAATGATTAATTCCAGCCTCTTTGTTCTTCTAAAAACAAACAAACAAACAAAACTAAAAAAAAAAAAAAAAAAAAAAAAAAAAACCCTCAAACTCAAAGATCAAGTTGGAGTGGATCTGAGGCTTGTCTCCCACTTCCTTGCTTGGTGCCCTCCAGTAAATCCTTTCTTTGCTGCAAACTCCTGATGTCAGAGTTTGGCTTTCTGCCCTGTGGACCACAAATGCTTTGCTTGGTTAGTGCACTCATGCTGAATGTGCAGCTCCTTGGACCTCACATTTGTACACACTTGAGACAACGCCTAGACGAATGTATAACGTTTTCAGTACCTAAAAGGTCCCCTGTGCCCTCTCCCTGCCAATATGCATTCTCCCATTGAGGGGATCTTAAAGGGAAATCATGGTCTTATTGAGCTGGGTGGCAGTGAGCTTCCCTGAAGTTAGGGAAGGGTAAGAGGGTTTAGAGGTTTGAGAGAGTAGATAGAGATATGTGCCAACTTGCACAAACCCTGGGATTGAAAGGTTGTTGCTGACCATGAAACACACTGGGATTCTTGGCCTCTGGAGGAGAGGAATTCAACCTGGGGCCAGTGATGAGGCTTGATCACTCAGAGCTTTTGTATAATGAAATTTTATTAAAACATTAAAGAGACAGAGAAAGCTTCTGACATAGACATCAGAAGGGGGCAGAAAGAGTGCCTCCCTGCTAATCTTTAGCAGGAAGTTATATATATGAACTCCTTATTGCCAAATTCAGACTTAAACTGAACAAAGTAGGGAAAACCACTAGACCATTCAGGTATGACCTAAATCAAATCCCTTAAGATTATACAGTGGAAGTGAGAAATAGATTTAAGGGCCTAGATCTGATGGATAGAGTGCCTGATGAACTATGGATGGAGGTTCATGACACTGTACAGGAGACAGGGATCAAAGCCATCCCCATGGAAAAGAAATGCAAAAAAAGCAAAATGGCTGTCTGAGGGGGACCTACAAATAGCTGTGAAAAGAAGAGAAGTGAAAAGCAAAGGAGAAAAGGAAAGATATAAGCATCTGAATACAGAGTTCNAGATATAAGCATCTGAATGCAGAGTTCCGAAGAAGAGCAAGGAGAGATACGAAAGCCTTCCTCAGCGATCAATGCAAAGAAATAGAGGAAAAAAATAGAATGGGAAGGACTAAGAGATCTCTTCAAGAAAATTAGAGATACGAAGGGAACATTTCATGCAAAGATGGTCTCGATAAAGGACAGAAATGGTATGGACCTAACAGAAGCAGAGCAGAAGAACTGTCCAAAAAAGATCTTCACTACCCGGATAATCAAGACGGTGTGATCACTCATCTAGAGCCAGACATCCTAGAATGTGAAGTCAAGTGGCCTTAGGAAGCATCACTACGAACAAAGCTAGTGGAGGTGATGGAATTCCAGTTGGGCTATTTCAAATCCTGAGAGATGATGCTGTGAAAGTGCTGCACTCAATATGCCAGCAAATTTGGAAAACTCAGCAGTGGCCACAGGACTGGAAAAGATCAGTTTTCATTCCAATTCCAAAGAAAGGCAATGCCAAAGAATGCTCAAGCTACCGCTCAATTGCACTCACCTCACACGCTAGTAAAGTATTGCTCAAAATTCTCCAAGCCAGGCTTCAGCAATACGTGAACCGTGAACTCCCTGATGTTCAAGCTGGCTTTAGAAAAGGCAGAGGAACCAGAGATCAAATTGCCAACATCCGCTGAATCATGGAAAGAGCAAGAGAGTTCCAGAAAAACATCTATTTCTGCTTTATTGACTATGCCAAAGCCTTTGACTGTGTGGATCACAATAAACTGTGAAAAATTCTGAAAGAGATGGGAATACCAGACCATCTGACCTGCCTCTTGAGAAATCTGTGTGCAGGTCAGGAAGCAACAGTTAGAACTGGAGATGGAACAACAGACTGGTTCCAAATAGGAAAGGCTGTATATTGTCACCCTGCTTGTTTAACTTCTATGCAGAGTACATCATGAGAAACGCTGGACTGGAAGAAACCCAAGCTGGAATCAAGATTGCAGGGAGAAATATCAATAACCTCAGATACGCAGATGACACCACCCTTATGGCAGAAAGTGAAGAGGAACTAAAAAGCCTCTTGATGAAAGTGAAAGAGGAGAGCGAAAAAGTTGGCNGAACTGTGGTGTTGGAGAAGACTCTTGAGAGTCCCTTGGACTGCAAGGAGATCCAACCAGTCCATTCTGAAGGAGATCAACCCTGGGATTTCTTTGGAAGGAATGATGCTAAAGCTGAAACTGCAGTACTTTGGCCACCTCATGCAAAGAGTTGACTCATTGGAAAAGACTCTGATGCTGGGAGGGATTGGGGGCAGGAGGAGAAGGGGATGACAGAGGATAAGATGGCTGGATGGCATCACCAACTCGATGGACATGAGTTTGAGTGAAGTCTGGGAGTTGGTGATGGACAGGGAGGCATGGCTTGCTGCGATTCATGGGGCTGCAAAAAGTAGGACATGACTGAGCAACTGAAATGAACTGAACTAAACTGAACTGATATACCTACTAGGCAAGCTGCTAATTAGAGAACGGAAATGTTTTAGTGTGAGACATTTGGGTGTGAGAGTTGGACTATAAAGAATGCTGAGTGCTGAAGAATTGATGCTTTTGAACTGTGGTGTTGGAGAAGATTCTTGAGAGTCTCTTGGATTGCAAGGAAATCAAACCAGTCAGTCCTAAAGAAAATCAGTCCTGAATATTTATTGGAAGGACTGATGCTGAAGCTGAAATTCCAATACCTTGGCGACTGACTCATTGGAAAATATCCTAATGCTGGGAAATATTCAAGGCAGGAGGAGAAGATGACGACAGAGGATGAGGTGGTTGAATGGCATCACCAGCTCATTGGACATGAGTTTGCATAAGCTCTGGGAGCTGGTGATGGACTGGGAAGCCTGGCATGCTGCTGTCTGTGGAGATACAAGGAATTGGACATGACTGAGCTACTGAACTGGACTGAAATGTCTCAAAACTCAGAGAGTGGCACGAGGCCTCTCACCCACAACATGCATTTTGAGGTAACACAGGCACAATGTGAGTCATCCAGGGCCATAAAATGATTGACATGAATCTTGAAGCAAGGCAGGTTTCCAAGCAAATAGGTAGTCTCATTAACATAGATTAGGAGAACAATTGTATGAGTAAAACATACTGGTTTATTGAGCCATTATCAGTTCTGAGTTTTAGGTGGAACCGACTTGAAGAAAGACAGAGTCCAGGGTAAATACATAGTTCATTAACATAGCTTAAGAAAAACATTTCCATAAGAAAAATACGTTGGTTACCTCATGGTTTGAGAAAAGTTAAGTTCAGGTGGAACCAGGTGTCGTCATGGTAACACAGAATTTTAAAAGAAACCTTTTAATTTTGAATAGAGAAGGGAAAAAATCTGACACTTGTAGTTTGTTCCCTCCTGCTGCTTAAGAGAGAGATAAAGAACGTCTGACACTTGGAGCCTATTTCCTCTGTTTGGAGACCCCTAGCCTTCCTGTTACCCTCTCAGTATGTGGAGAGGGGACAGCTCTGTGGTATCCCTAGAGAAGTTTTTCAGGTATCCAGTATCCTGAATTAGAAAGGTCTAATGATCTGAACCAGGCTTGGTATGGAAAGACTGGGCTACAACCTTGTAGTCAATCTCATGGGATGTGGGAAGGCGGGGAACCTGGGAACTGACCACTTCGAGAGGCTGAGGACATTTGAGGGTGTGGACTGTATAGGAATCCCTGGTGGCTCAGGTGGCAAAGAATCCATCTGCAATGCAGAAGGCAGGGATTGATCCCTGGGTTGGGAAGATCCACTGGAGAAGGAAATGGCTACTCACTCCAGTATTCTTGCCTGAAGAATTCCATGGACAGAGGAGCCTCGTGGGCTACAGTCAGTAAGGTTGCAAAGAGTCAGACATGAGTGAGTGACTCACATTTTCACTAGGTTCCTGCAGACCCTGAGGGCAGGGAGAGCCTCCCCCAAGGCACTAGGGAGGTGCTATAGCCCACTAACAACAGCTGGTGCAAGAGTGGGTAGGAGAGCAGTGAATGAGCCAGATTCATGTATTTAGAATAGAATAGACATGCAGTGCTTCTATGTCTTGCACTGTATGTCAAGGAACAAAATCACATGTGTTATATTTATTTTGTTTGAATTTTCAATGGCAGAGCCCAGTCTGCCAGGCTATGTGCCAGGCTGTATTAGCTGAAGTTCTGGTCCAGCCCTGTGCTTCTTCCCATGGGTCTTAGAGGTTTTTGCTCTAATCCACAAAGGAAGAGAGGCCTGGCAGGGATTCAAGCTCATCCATGAAGAGCTACTAACAGCTGCAACTTTTGTTTAATCCTGGAGGGAATTGGTACCCTCTGTGGTGAGAAAAGATTCAAGAGACTTTTTCCCTTGTGAAGTCAGCAGTGGTGGCAGAGGTTAAAATTTCACCTGGTGATTGCTTGCACTGTATTAACGATGCTTTGTAACTGTCTTCTGCTACACATTGGCCTCTCTGAGCTGCTCAGATGAGTTGGCTTTGTTCAGGTGAATGCTGAAGGCTTCTGCTCTCACTCAATCGCTTCTCTTTTCTCCATTCCTATGGAGCAAACATAGATCCTGTTCTTTCATCAAGGTGACTGAGTAGGCAGTGCATCTCCCAGCCCTCAGGGATGCACCAAAAGCTCTGTTAGCCTGATTAGGCCAATGGGCCCCTCTCAGGCCAACTCCTCTTCACTTCTGAGCCTTACTTCCTTCTCTGCACTGGCAGCCAGTGAGCATGGGGGCTTCCTTGTTCAAATGAGGATGGGGGCTGAGAATACCAGCTCCAGATCTAGCAGTTTGAGACATCCTTTGCATGCCATTCCCCCAGCTTTGAGTCTCAGACTCTGTCTTTGGACAGGTGTGGTAGGAGTGGGCTTCTCAACAAAAATGGAAATTGCATTAAAATGACCATGACCAGTGTGGGAACATGGGGTACACACAATGGTAGGCCATGCCCTTAAATCCTGGATCACATTAAATCCTCATCATAATCCCACCAGAAAAGTGATTTTATTTCTTTTAACAGATGAGAAAACTGAGATTAGAGGGTACTAAGTAACTTGCCCAACAATTCTGAGCTAATTTTGAATTCAAGTCCTTCTGGCTCCTGATTCTGTATAATTTCTAGTTCACCAGGAACCATAGGAACAATGCTCATGAAAGGCAGCCCAGGGCTGGGTGCATAATTTGTAGAGCCCAGTGCAAAATGTAAATGCAGGATTGTTTGTTTAAGAATTCAGGCAGTGAAAGCAAAGCAGTAAACGAAACATGGGGCTCTGTGAGACTGCACAGATCACATGCCCAGGAGGCTGGCTCTGGCTGAGGCAGACGGGGTTTGATATACATACAACACAAACAAGCAAACAGAATACTGAGAGGTACACTTTCTAAGGGGAGGAACCAAAACTTGCCTCCAGCAAACTTTGATACTGAGAAATACAGACCCCCTATTATCAAGTCTTCTCAATTTTCAAAAAAACCAAATAGAGATTTGAATTTTGGGCAAGTTGTCTAATATTTATCTGTTAATTTGCCTTTTTAATACCCATTTTTCCCTTCTTACTTGATAATAGAATCTCAATTTCTTCAAGGCAGAAATATGCTCACCTAAAAACTATTTCCCAGGCTGTTGTGGTGAGAGTAGTCATATGACATGGGTACTGATGAGACCTAAGCAGAGATCCGCTGTTTTTTTTTGTGTGTGTGTGAGAAACTTTTGCTTTCCTGGCATAGGTGCCATCTCCTCCTTCTAGACATTTCTCTTTGCTCCTGTCTCCTTGACGGGTAGAGCAGCCAAGGTGTGCCTGTGATAATAAGGTGGTTGTGAGAGCACAAGCTTAGGATGGTTCCCAGGTTTGGAGTCACAATTCCAGTCCTGAGTGGCCTCCCCTGCATTTTCTGTCACACTAGAAAAATAAACCCCATGGTGTAAACTGGAGCGGTTGGGTTTCAAACACACAGAAGCAGACTCTATTGAGTACAGAAGCCAGTGGAAATCATTTTATTTTATTTATTTATTTTTACTTTAAAATAGCCTTTAATTTATATTTTTTTCATTTTTTAAAATTTAATTTAGAACATCTATGAGCAGGCCAGACGGTGGAGTGCACATAAGGAAGTGATACTGGCTAGCTTGCTCCCTCCTCTTTCGATCCCACCTCATCTCATTCCAGTCTCCTCTAACAACCTCCGCCCTCTTCTCTTCTCTATGTAACTCGGTGAACCTCTCTGGGTGTCCCTCAATGTGGAGAATCTTTTCATTTTTAACCTAGATGTTTTTTCATCAGCGCTGTATAGACGGAGAAGTCTAGAGGCTACTGTAAAAATAAAACTGAAAACCAGAAGCAGGAGGCTTAAGCCCAAAGCCTGAGAACATCAGAGAACTCCTGAATCCAGGGAACATTAACCAACAGGAACTCATCAAACGCCTCCATACCTACTCTAAAACCAAGCCCTGCCCAAGGGCAAACAAGCTTCAGAGCAAGACATACCACGCAAACTGTCCAGCAACACAGGAACACACCTCTGAGCTTCTATAAACAGGCAGCTCAAAACTACTCCAAAACCATTGACATCTCATAGCCCATTACTGGTCTCTCCAGTG
>SJYQ01001985.1:253886-268578 GCA_006410935.1 Redunca redunca
AAAATAAAGTCACTCAGTCATATCCGACTTGTAGTGACCCCATGGACTGCAGCCTACCAGGCTCCATCATCCATGGGATTTTCCAGGCAAGAGTACTAGAGTGGGGTGCCATTGCCTTATCTGATATATATATATATATATATATATATATATATATATATACACACATATATAATCTTCATGTTATTGTTAAAACTTGATAAAAAATATAAATATAAATAATAAAAATTTTGCAACAGAGTCAGAAATATTTCACAATTGTGTCCCTAAGTTTTCTTTGTCATTTAATTCTTCCAAAGGCATGAGAGGATGAGCCAAAGCGAAAACAATACCTAGTTGTGTATGTGTCTTGTGATGAAAGTAAAGTCTGATGCTGTAAAGAACAATATTGCATAGAAATCTGGAATGTTAAGTCCATGAATCAAGGTAAATTAGAAGTGTTCAAACAGAAGATGACAAGAGTGAACATTGACATTTTAGAAATCAGTGAACTAAAATGTACTGGAATGGACAAATTTAATTCAGATGACCATTATATCTACTATTGTGGGCAAGATTCCCTTTGAAAAAATGGAGTAGCCCTCATAGTCAATGAAAGAGTCTGAAATGCAGTATTTGGGTGCAATCTCAAAAGTGACAGAATGATCTCTGTGCTTTTCCAAGGCAAATCATTCAATATCAGAGTAATACGAATCATTGCCCCAGCCACTAATGCCAAAGAAGCTGAAGTTGAATGGTTCTATGAAGATCTACAAGACATTCTAGAACTAACACCCAGAAAAAATGTCATTTTCATCATAGGGGACTAGAATGCAAATGTAGGATCAAGGGATACCTGGAGTAACAGGCAAGTTTGGCCTTGGAGTACAAAATGAAGCAGGGAAAAGACTAAGAGTTTTGCCAAGAGAATGAACTAGTGATAGCAAACACCCTCTTCCAACAACAAGAGATGACTCTACACATGGACCTCACCAAATGTTCAATACCGTAATCAGATTGATTATGTTCTTTATAGGGAAAACCTCTAGCTCATTCAGGTATGATCTAAATCAAATCCCTTATGATTATATAGTTCAGTTCAGTCACTCAGTCATGTTCGACTCAGACCCCATGAACTGCAGGACGCCAGGCCTCCTTGTCCTTCACAAATTCCAAGAGCCTACCCAAAGAAATATCCATTGAATTGGTGATGCCATCCAACCATTTCATCCTTTGTCCTCCCCTTCTCCTCCTACCCTCAATCTTCCCCAGCATCAGAATCTATTCAAATGAGTCAGATCTTTGCATAAGGTGGCCAAAGTATTGGAGTTTCAGCTTCAACATCAGTTCTTCCAATGAACACCCAGGACTGATCTCCTTTAGGATGGACTGGTTGGATCTCCTTGAAGTCCAAGAGACTTTCAAGAGTCTTCTCCAACACTGTAGTTCAAAAGCATCTATTCTTCGGCACTCAGCTTTCTTTATAGTCCAACTCTCACATCCATACATGAGGACTGGGAAAACCATAGCTTTGAATAGATGGACCTTTGTTGGCAAAGCAATGTCTCTGCTTTTGAATATGCTCTCTAGGTTGGTCATAACTTTCCTTCCAAGGAGTAAGTGTCTTTTAATTTCATGGATGCAATCACCATCTGAAGTGATTTTGGAGCCCCCCAAAACAAAGTCAGCCACCGTTTCCACTTTTTCCCAGTTTATTTGCCATGAAGTGATGGGACTGGATGCCATGATCTTCGTTTTTTGAATGTTGAGCTTTAAGCCAACTTTTTCACTCTCGTCTTTCACTTTCATCAAGAGGCTCTTTGTTCTTCTTCACTTTCTACTATGAGGATAGTGTCATCTGCATATCTGAGGTTATTGATATTTCTCCCAGCAATCTTAATTCCAGCTTGTGCTTCATGCAGCTCAGCATTTCTAATGATCTACTCTGCATATAAATTAAATAAGCAAGGTGACAATATACAGCCTTGACATACTCCTTTTCCTATGTGGAACCAGTCTGTTGTTCCATGTCCAGTTCTAACTGTTGCTTCCTGACCTGCATACAGGTTTCTCAAGAGGCAAGTCAGGTGGTCTGGTATTCCCATCTCTTTCAGAATTTTCCACAGTTTATTGTGATCCACACAGTCAAAGGCTTTGGCATAGTCTGTAAGTAGAAACAGATGTTTATGTGAAATTCTCTTGCTTTTCAATGATCCAGCCAATGTTGGCAACTGATCTCTGGTTCCTTTGCCTTTTCTAAAACCAGCTTGAACATCTAGAAATTCATGGTTCATATACTGCTGAAGCCTGGCTTGGAGAATTTTGAGCATTAATTTACTAGCATGTGAGATGAGTACAGTTGTGCAGTAGTTTGAGGATTCTTTGTCATTTCCTTTCTTTTGGGTTGGAATGAAAACTGACCTTTTCCAGTCCTGTGGCCACTGCTGAGTTTTCCAAATTTACTAACATATTTATTGCAGCACTTTCACAGCATCATCTTTTAGGATTTTAAATAGCTCAACTGGAATTCCATCACCTCCACTAGCTTTGTTTTTAGGGATGCTTCCTAAGGCCCACTTGACTTCACATTCTAGGATGTCTGGCTCTAGGTGAGTAATCACACCATCATGATTAACTGGGTATTAAAGATCCTTTTTGTGCAGTTCTTCTGTGTATTATTGCCACCTATTCTTAATATATTCTGCTTCTCTTTGCATGAAATATTCCCGTGGCATCTCTAATATTCTTGAAGAGATCTCTAGTCTTTCCCATTCTATTGCTTTCCTCTATTTCTTTGCATTGATCACTGAGGAGGGCTTTCTTATCTCTCCTTACTATTCTTTGGAACTCTGCATTCAAATGGGTATATCTTTCCTTTTCTTCTTTGCTTTTTACTTCTCTTCTTTTGACAGCAATTTGTAAGGCCTCTTCAGTTCAGTTCAGTCACTCAGTCGTGTCCAACTGTTTGCGAACCCATGAATCTCAGCACACGAGGCCTCCCTGTCCATCACCAACTCCCGGAGTTCACTCAGACTCATGTCCATCAAATCAGTGATGCCATCCAGCCATCTCATCCTCGGTCGTCTCCTTCTCCTCCTGCCCCCAATCCCTCCCAGCATCAGAGTCTTTTCCAATGAGTCAATTCTTCACATGAGGTGGCCAAAATACTGGAGTTTCAGCTTTAGCATCATTCCTTCCAAAGAAATCCCAGGGTTGATCTTCTTCAGAATGGATTGGTTGGATCTTCTTGCAGTCCAAGGAACTCTCAAGCGTCTTCTCCAACACCACAGTTCAAAAGCATCGATTCTTCAACGCTCAGCCTTCTTCACAGTCCAACTCTCACATCCATACACGACTACTGGAAAAACCATAGCCTTGACTAGACAGACCTTAGTCGGCAAAGTAATGTCTCTGCTTTTGAATATGCTATCTAGGTTGCTCATAACTTTTCTTCCAAGGAGCCATTTTGCTCTTTTGCATTTCTTTTTTTTTTGTGGATGGTCTTGATCCCTGTCTCCAGTGCAGTGTCATGAATCTCTGTCCATAGTTCATCAGGCATTCTGTTTATCTGATCTAGTCTGTTAAATCTATTTCTCACTTCCACTTTATAACCATAAAGTATTTGATTTAGGTCATACCTGAATGATCTAGTGGTTTTCCCGACTTTCTTCAATTTAAATCTGAATTTGGCAATAAGGATTTCATGATCTGAACCATTGTCCACTCCTGGTCTTGTTTTTGCTGACTATATAGAGCTTCGCCATCTTTGGCTACAAAGAATATAATCATCTGACTATGCTGTTGGCCATCTGGTGATGTCCATGTGTAGAGTCTTTTCTTGTGTTGTTGGAAGAGGGTGCTTTCTATGACCAGTGAGTTCTCTGGGCAAAACTCTATTAGCCTTTGCCCTGCTTCATTCTGTACTCCATGGCCAAAATTTCCTGTTACTCCTGGTGTTTCTTGGCTTCCTACTTTTGTTTTCCAGTCCCCTATAATGAAAAAGATAGCTTTTTTGGGTGTTCTAAAAGGTCTTGTAGTTCTTCATGCTGCTGCTGTTGATAATCTCCTTCAGTCGTGTCCGTCTCTGTGCAATCCCATAGACTGCAGCCCACCAAGCTCCAACCCAGCAAGAACACGGGAGTGGGTTGCCAATTCCTTCTCCAATGCATGAAGGTAAAAAGTGAAAGTGAAGTGGCTCAGTCATGTCCAACTCTCCGTGACCCCATGGACTGCAGCCTACCAAGTTCCTCTCTTCGTGGGATTTTCCAGGCAAGAGTACTAGAGTGGGTTACCATTGCCTTCTCCATAGGTCTTCATAGAACCATTCAATTTCAGCTTCCTCAGCGTTACTGGTCAGTTATACAGTAGAAGTGACTAACAGATTCAAGGGATTAGTCTGATAGAGTGCCTGAAGAACTATGGACAGAGTTTCATAACATTGTATCAGAGGTGCTGACTAAAACCATCCCCAAGAAACAAATGCAAAAAGCAAAATGGTTGTCTGAAGAAGCCTTCAAAATAGCTAAGAAATGAAGAGAAGTAAAAGGCAAAGGAGAAAAAGGAAAGATTTACTCATCTGAATGCAGAGTTCCAAAGAAGAGCACAGAGAGATAGAAAAGCTTTTTTAAGTGAACAATGCAAAGAAATAGAGGAAAACAGTACAATGGGAATGACTAGAGATCTTCTCAATAAAATTTTAGGTACCAAAGGAGCATTTCATGCAAAGATGGGCACAATAAAAGACAGAAATAGTATGGCCCTAACAAGAGCAGAAGATGTTTATTAAGATGTGGCAATAATACACAGAAGATCAAAAAATATCCTCATGACCCAGGTAACCATGATGATGTGACCACTCATCTAGAGCCAGACATCCTGGAGTGTGAAATCAAGTGGGCCTAAGGAAACATCAATATGAACAAAGCTAGTGGAGTTGATGGAATTCCAGTTGAGCTATTTCAACTCCTAAAAAGATGATGCTGTGAAAAATGCTGCACTCAATATGCCAGCAAATTTGGAAAACTCAGCCAAGGCCACATGACTGGTAAAGGTCAGGTTTCATCCAATCCCAAAGAAGGGTAATGACAAAGAATGTTTAAACACTCATTTCTTATGTCAGCAAATTTATGCTGAAAATCCCTCATGCTTGGTTTCAACAGCATGTGAACCAAGACATTCCACATGTATAAGTTGGATTTAGGAAAGGCAGAGGAACCAGAGATCAAATTGCCAAATCATTTAGATCATAGAAAAAGCTAGAGGATATCAGAAAAACATCTACTTCTACTTCATTGACTATGCTGAGTCCTTTGACTGTGTAGATCACAACTGTGGAAAACCTTGAAGAGATGGGAATACCAGACCACCTGACCTGCCTCTTGTGTAACCTGTATGCAGGTCAAGTAGCAACAGTTAGAACCAGACAAGGAACAACAGACTGGTTCCAAATTGGGAAAGGAATATATCAAGACTGTATACTGTCACCCTGCTTATTTCCCTTATATGCAGAGTACATTATGAGAAATGCCAAGCTGGATGAATCACAAGCTGGAATCATGATCTTGGGGAGGAATATCAATAACTTTAGATATACAGATGATACCACCCTTGTGGCAGAAAGTGAAGAGGAACTAAAAGAGCTTCTTGAAGAAGGGGAAAGAAGAGAGTGACAAAGCTGGTTTAGAACTCAACTTTCAAAAAATGAAAATCACGGCATCTAGTCCCTAAATCATGGCAAATAGATGGGGAAAACAATGGCAGACTTTACTTTCTAGGGCTCCTAAATTATTGTGGACATTTACTGCAGCCAAGAAATTGAAAGACATTTGTTTCTTGGAAGAAAAGCAATGACAGTATATTAAAAAGCAGACATTACTTTGCCTACAAATTTCTGTAGAGTCAAAGCTATGGTTTCTTGAGTAGTCATGTACACATGTGAGAGTTGGACAATAAAAAAATAGCCTCGAAGAACTGATGTCTTCAAACTGTGGTGTTGTAGAAGACTCTTGAGAGTCTCTTGGACAGAAAGGAAATCAAACCAGTCAATCCTAAAGGAAATCAACCCTGAATATTCATTGTAAGGACTGATGCTGAAGCTGAAGTTCATGTACTTTTGCCACCTGATGTGCAGAGCTGACTCACTGGAAAAGACTTTGATGCTGGGAAAGAGTGAAGGCCTGAGGAGAAGAGGACAATAGACCATCAGATGGTTGCATGGCTTCATCGACTCAATGGACATGTATTTGAGCAACTCTAGGAGATGGCCGGAGAAGCAATGGCACCCCACTCCAGTACCCTTGCCTGGAAAATCCCATGGACAGAGGAGCCTGGCAGGCTGCAGTCCATGGGGTCGCTAAGAGTAGGACACGACTGAGCCACTTCACTTTCACTTTTCACTTTCATGCACTGGAGAAGGAAATGGCAACCCACTCCAGTGTTCTTGCCTGGAGAATCCCAGGGATGGGGGAGCTTGCTGGGCTGTCATCTATGGGGTCACACAGAGTCGGACACAACTGAAGCAACTTAGCAGTAGCAGCAGCAGCAGCAGCAGCAGCAGCTAGGAGATGGTGAAGTATAGAGAAGTCTGGTGTGCTGCAGTCCATAGTGTTGAAAACAGTTGGATATGGCAGAGGGACTGAACTACAATAGCAAATATTAAGGTTTAAATGCCAAGTTGTGGTATAGTTTTGAAATTGATATTTAAATAGCCAATCAGGGATTATATCAGATCTAAATGTCACCCCACTCCAGTACTCTGGAAAATCCCATGAATGGAGGAGCCTGGTGGGCTGTGTTCCATTGGGTCGTGAAGAGTCGGATAGACTGAGTGACTTCACTTTCACTTTTCACTTTCATGCATTGGAGAAGGAAATGGCAACCCACTCCAGTATTCTTACCTGGAGAATCCCAGGGACGGGGGAGCCTGGTGGGCTGCCGTCTATGGGGTCACACAAAGTCGGACATGACTGAAGTGACTTAGCAAACCTTAGAAAGTATCCAAATTGTAACATTAAAAATAACTTTTCTCCTACTGGCCTTCTAAGAGATATTAATGCTAATAGTAGAAAATAAGAGAAGGACAAACAAAGAAAATAAGTGTCATTGAATGTTTTCAAGCCCTTGAAAAGGTGCAAGATTTTATTACTCGTAAGAACTACTTTTTTTAAAATTAGAGTTTCTCACAAAATTCTCAGCTTTTAAAAATGCTCCAAACTGCCATATTAACCGTTATCCTTATCAATATAATGAATTATCACATGTATATTATGACTTTTAAATACCATCTGTTTTAGCATATATATTTTTTTAATATGAGAATTAAAATCGTGCTTTTCTCACTTGGAAAATTCTTTACTGCAATTTCATGTTATGCATGTAAAATCATTTCTTATGGGTTTGTTCTAGGTATTTGTAACCCATTTAAGTTTTCAAGGATAAGAGTAGATTTTATTATTTGTCCGCCTTACCCTAGCACCTCTTTACTGAAGCTGTCATGTGCATATAATATAGAAGTTAAACACAATAGTGATAGTTGTGCATTTCTGTGCAGCATTCACTGTGACATCTGCACGACTGCAGCTTCATCTGGTCCTCTATTAATATATTCAGGAAGGTATACAATTCCCAGTGCACAAATCGTTAAGAACTGTAACTGTTACCTGTCTTTTCTTGCCTAAAATTAATAGGTTCTCTTCACTTATTTGATACATTTGCATAAATTTACATATTCTACACCTCTGTAGTTGTTTTCCTGTCATCTTCCCTAAAAGGGTGAACATAAATACTGTTTTCTTATTGAAATTAGCCTTAAGTGCTTGTTTTATTTTTAGCAAAATTATTCCAAAATAAATTAATTTCACAACCTAATAGTATCCTTCACATTACACGTACTTAATGAAAATTCCAGTAATCAGTAGCATATAGCAAATCGATAAGTACTTTTGTATGTTAGTCATTCAATCATGTCCAATTCCTTGTGACCCTATAGACTGTAGCCTGCCAAGATCCTCTGTCCATGGAATTTTCCAGGCAAGAATACCAGAGTGGGTAGCCATTCCCTTCTCCAGAGGATCTTCCTGACCCAGGGATTAAACCTGGGTCTTCTGCATTGCAGGCAGATTCTTTACCATTTGAGCCACTAGGGAAGACAATATTTTACATCTATTATGTAATGTAGTAGTTTATATTTATATATAAATAATGTAATTTTTACATCTATTATGAAGATGTAAACTTACATGTATTCATTCTTACTTTCCATTATCTTTTCACACACACTTCATCTTAAAACATGAAGAATCAATGTTTTGTATATTCTGAAATAATCTGGAAATAAGTCTAAGACTCATCCAATTCACCTAACTTTTAGAGACAAAAACATGGAAAAAAAGCTGTATATATCTCTGAAAAAATATTATTTCTTTTTTTAAAAAAGTATTTACATTTGTTTCAAGCCTGGAACTTTAATTATGAGATTAGCATTATAATGATTTTAAATTATATGTAAGAGAGTGCTCTATTTTAAGACTGTAATTTGTGTAAGTACTGGTGTACTCAATATAGAAAAACATCTATTTCTGCTTTATTGACTATACCAAAGCCTTTGACTCTGTGGATCACAACAAACTGTGGAAAATTCTTAAAGAGATGGGAATACCAGACCATCTTACCTCCTGAGAAAGCTGTATGCAGGTCAAGAAGCAACAGTTAGAACTGGACATGGAACAACAGACTGCTTCCCAATTGGGAAAGGAGTACATCAAGGCTATATATTGTCACCTTGCTTATGTAACTTATATGCAGAGTACATCATGTGAAATGCCCGGCTGTATGAAGCACAAGCTGGAATATAGATTGCTGGGAGAAATGTCAATAACCTCAGATAGGCAGATGACACCCCCTTATGGCAGAAAGCGAAGAGGAACCAAAGAGCCTCTTGATGAAAATGAAAGAGGAGAGTGAAAAAGTTGACTTAAAACTCAGATTTCAAAAAACTAAGATCATGGCATCCAGCCCCATCATTGCATGGCAAACAGATGGGGAAAGAATGGAAACAGTGAGAAACTTTATTCTGGGAGGCTCCAAAACCACTGCAGATGGTGGCTGCAGCCATGGAATTAAAAGATACTTGCTCTTTAGAAGAAAAGCTGTATATTAAACAGCATATTAAACAGCTGTATATTAGACAGCATATTAAAAAGCAAAGACATTAATTTGCCTACAAAGTTCCATCTAGTCAAAGCTATGACTTTCCAGTAGTCATGTATGGATGTGAGAGTTGGACTATAAAGAAAGCTGACTGCTGAAATATTGATGCTTTTGAATGTGATGTTGGAGAAAACTCTTGAGAGGCTCTTGGATGGCAAGGAGATCAAACCAGTCAATCCTAAAGGAAATCAGTCCTGAATATTCATTGGAAGGACAGATGCTGAAGCTGAAACCCTGATACTTTTGTCCACCTGATGTGAAGAACTGACTCATTGGAAATGATGATGGGAAAGACTGAAGGCAGAATGAGAAGGGGATGACAGAGGATGCGATGGTTGGATATCATCACCAACTCGATGGACATGAGTTTGAGCACACTCTGGGAGCTGGCGAGAGACAGGGAAGCCTGGCATGGTGTAGTCCATGAGGTTGCAAAGAGTTGGACACAACCGAGCATCTGCACTGCACTGCACTGAACTGAACTGAATTGAACTGAACCATCTTATCTTCTGCTGCCCCCTTTACTTCCTGCCTTCAATCTTTTCCAGCATCAGGGTCTTTTCTAATGAGTCGGCTCTTTGCATCAGGGTGCCAAATATCGGAGCTTCAGCTTTAGCATCAGCTCTTCCAGTGACTATTGAGTTTACTTCCTTTTAGATTGATTGACTTGATCTCTTTGCTGTTAAAGGGACTCGCAAGAGTCTTCTCCAACACCGCAATTCTAAAGATTGATTTTTCAGCATTCAGCCTTCTTTATGGTCCATCATCATCGTGTGTGTGTGTGTTAGTCACATATTTGACTCTTTCATGGACTGTAGTCTGCCAGACTCCTCTGTCCATGGAATTCTCCAGGCAGGAATACTGAAGTGTGTAGCCTATCCCTTCTCCAGGGTATCTTCTCTACCCAGGTATTGAACCTGGGTCTCCTGCATGGCAGGCAGATTCTTTACCAGCTGAGCCAATAGGTAAGCCTCCCACCATCATTAGGGAATCATAAATTAAAACAACAATGGGAGACCATTGCTTATCTATTAGATTGGTAAAAGTCAAAAACACTGACAACACCAAATGTTGGTGAACATGTGGAGTAACAGGAGCTTCATTCCTTGCTGGGGGAAGGCAAAATGTTACAGTCACTTTGGAAGACATTTTGGCTGTTTCTTGAAGATCCCCTGGAGAAGGAAATGGCAACCCACTCCAGTATTCTGGCCTGGAAATCCCATGGACAGAGGAGCCTGGTGGGCTACAGTCCATGGGGTCACAAAGAGTCGAACACATCTGAGTGACTCCACTTTCACTTTCATCATATTAGTTTAAGGTATACAACACAGTGATTCAGTATTTTTATACATTACAAAATGATCACCATTATAAGAATAGTTACCATCAGTCACCATACAAAGTTACTACTGTATTATTGACTATATTCCTTCTGTTGTACACTTCATACCTACGATTTGTCTATTTTGTAGTTGGAAGTTTTTACCTCTTAATTTCTCTTTCTGATTTTACTGATTCCCAACGCAACTTTCCACCCACCCCTGGCAACCACGTGTTTGTGTTCCGTATCTATTAGTCTGTTTTTGTTCATTTGTTTTGTTTTTTAGATTCCACATATAAATGACATCATACAGGATTTGTCTTTCTCTGACTTATTTCACTTTACATAATACCTTCTATGTCTATGCATACTGTCAAAAATGGCAAAACTCAGTACTGTTTTCAGTTAAGCTATTACTTGAATGGAAATTTATTTAGGGCTTATTTCTATTGAGGTGTATCACTTAGTAAGAAGGAATTTCTCAGAACAATTAGTGGGTTTCTCTAATAGCTATAGAGTGAGTCATTCTGCTACTAAATTTAATGTGTGTGTGTTGTGTGTACGTTCAGTTATGTTGGACTCTTTGAGACATTCAGGGAATTCTCAAGGCAAGAATACTGGGTTGGATTGCCATCTCCTACTCTGGGAATCTTCCTGATCAAGAAATGGAACCTGGGTCTCCTGTGGCTCCTGTGTTGACAAGTAGAATTTTTTACCAATGCACCAACTGGGAAGCTCCATTAAAGTTAATACTCTTTGCTAAATGTATTATTTATTAAAGAGTATTTTATTACTATCGCGATCATCACAGAGCAATCTATTTTTTTTTTAATAATCCAAACAAGTTGCTCAATGCCCTAATGAATCATACTGAAGCTCTTTAAATAATTAGGCTTTTAAGACTTTGATGTGTAATAATCCATGTAAACAGCATGTATCTTGGGTATTCTTCAGTGTTAACTTTTGTTACATGTAAAACATTTCTTTAGATTTAATTTATAAGTGCAAATATGAAAAAAAAAAAAACCTGCTTTAGTTGTGATAGAAATTGGGTCTAAAATGGATTACCATATACCATAATTAAAAAAAAAAACAATATTTCTAATATCAATCTCAATTACTCAATTCCTCAAGAAGAGACCTGTAGCTTATGAATATTTTCTGATAGTGAAAAAGTAATAAACAATTAAAGAGGTACTTTGAAAGCATGGTAAATAACAATTGGACCTGGCAGAAAGTTATATCACTCTTTGTGTCATTACTACATTTGGGCATTAAGAAACTGATAAGGCAAGATATTTAAAAGTTGTGAGTTTATCTTTGAATAGGATATAATTTACCTTAATATATTTAAAATAGCACATCAGACAATTTTCAGTTCAGTTCAGTTGCTCAGTCATGTCCGACTCTTTGTGACCTCACGAACCACTTCATGCCAGGCCTCCCTGTCCATCACCAACTCCCAGAGTTCACCCAAACCCATGTCCGTTGAGTTGATGATGCCATGCCACCATCTCATCCTCTGTCATCCCCTTCTCCTGCCTTCAATCTTTCCCAGCATCAGGGTCTTTTCAAATGAGTCAGCCTTTCACATCAGGTGGCCAAAGTACTGGAGTATCAGGTTCAACATCAGTCCTACTAATGAACATCCAGAACTGGTTTCCTTTAGGATGGACTGGTTGGATCTCCTTGCAGTCCAAAGGACTCTCAAGAGTCTTCTCCAACACCACAGTTCAAAAGCATCAATTTTTGGCTCTCAGCTTTCTTTATAGTCCAACTCTCACATCAATACATCACCACTGAAAAAACCATAGCCTTGACTAGACAGACCTTTGTTGGCAAAATAATGTCTCTGATTTTTAATATGCTGTCTAGGTTGGTCATAACTTTTCTTTCAAGAGTAAGCGTCTTTTAATTTCATGGCTGCAATCACCATCTGAAGTGATTTTGGAGTCCAGAAAAATAAAGTCAGTGACTGTTTCCACTGTTTCCCCATCTATTTCCCATGAAGTGATGGGACCAGATGCCATGATCTTCGTTTTCTGAATGTTGAGCTTTAAGCCAACTTTTTCACTCTCCTCTTTCACTTTCATCTAGAGGCTCTTTAGTTCTTCACTTTCTGCCATAAGGGTGGTGTCATCTGCATATCTGAGGTTATTGATATTTTTCCCACAATTTTAGGGGCAAGTAATACCCCATTGATTATTGTCTAAAAATATAAATAAAATCAATTTCTAAAATTACCCAGGATTTGAGAAATAGTAATTTCTGGCTAAGAAACAATGTTCCAAATATAATAGAGATGAGAGAATGATAAGAGCAAAATGTTAAACTTGAAAAATTTCCAAGGTCTGTAGACTGATATAAAAATCAATATCAGATCAAGTGAGATCACTTTTATAAAAATCAAGTGAGGACTCATGAGATTTAATGTGATTAGAAATATAAATACTATTAAAATTTATAGTAATGTAGTCGTTCATTCACCAAATATTATTAAGAATTAACTCTGTGTCAGCTTTGTCTTTCTGACATGAATAAGTGTACAAGAACAGAGAACAAAACAGACAAGTTCCTGTCTCATGAACCATATATATTATGGTTGAGGATAAACATAAAATATAACAAATAACTGAAAACAATATAGATTGTTACCAAGGAGAACAAAAATAAACTTGCTGCCTTAAATGCGTAAAACAATGAAAACTGAAGAGTGCTTTAGATAACAATGATTTAGATAATCAAAGATTTGAGAAACCTTTGTTTCAGTTGTAGAAGAGAAAGCATGAAAGTAATGATATGAAAAATGGTGTTCTACATTGAAGGGACTGACAGAAGACTCAGGTAATGAGCTTAGTTAAATGGGGAGACTTCACACGTTGACCTGTACTGACTGGTCAGCCTGGATTACAAGGATGATATCTATCTGATTAATTTAAAGATGTATATGTACCAGTTTGGAATAATTTTCCTACCATTGTTTGTTAATCAAATAACATGTTTGCTATATCCTATGTTTGATATATCCTATTTATGAATCTCAAGCAAAGATTTGGTAAGTAAATATTGCTTATGCTGCTTAAATGTTTTACTTTATGGACTATAAACATTTGAGATTTAGTAGATACTATAGGAGAATAAATAGAAGTTGTAGGTCCTTGTCAAGTGATTAAGTACATGTAAAATTTACTTGGTTGGAATTTTCTGCAGATTAGATTTTAAAATTAAAATATAACTTCTATAAGTCCCAGGTGTGGCAGGGGAACTTTTAATTCAAGCTGAACTCAGCATGCAGCAGGAGTCTTCCTTTAAGAGTAAAAGTCTGAAAGACAGAAAAAGTCAGAGAGAGAGAGCAAGAGAAGTTGAGACTGATATTATCAACAATAAAAAAATTCTATTTTTCTAATTTATTTTTACTAATTTACATCCCAACCATTTAATTATGAAGAAAGCTATTGATATACATCTGCAGCTTTTGATGTTATCAGAACTCTCAATTCGGATCAGTCGCTCAGTTGTATATGACTGCAACCCCATGGACTGCAGCACACCAGGCCTCCCTGTCTATTACCAGCTTCCAGAGTTTACTCAAACTCATGACCATTGAGTCATCAATTCTTTGGAACTCAGCTTTCTTTATAGTTCAACTCTCACATCCATACATGACTACTGGAAAAACCATAGCTTTGACTAGATAGACCTTTGGTGACAATGTAATGTCTCTGCTTTTTAATATGCTCTCTAGTTTGGTCATAACTTTTCTGTATTTTGATCAAATGCTTATAAAATATGGCTTAATTTTGGTTTAAATTTGCCCATATTTCTGTTGGGTTGTCTTTATTAACTGATTTAGAAAAATTTGTGTGTATATGTGTATAGATGGACGCGAGTCTGAGTGAACTCTGGGAGTTGGTGATGGACAGGGAGGCCTGGCGTGCTGTGATTCATGGGGTTGCAAAGAGTCGGACACGGCTGAGCGACTGAACTGAACTGAACTGATGTGTATAGATGCTATTCTTGATATTATTCCTTCTGTTTGTTGTGTGTATTATAAATATATTAACAGAAATTTTAATTTTTATGTATCCAAAATTGACAAAACTTTTTAGAGGTGGTACTTCTGTGTCTAGTTTAAAAAATTATTTCCTCCACATACATCATAAATATATTTACATTTATTTATCA
>SJYQ01001985.1:277755-298318 GCA_006410935.1 Redunca redunca
TATTTTATCAAATATTATTTTTGTTTAGTGCATTCTTAAAATTCAGCAATGTTATTTTACTAAAACTAGGATTCTATTACTTAATTATACAAATGTTTGCATTGTTATAGAATTACTTTTACAGGTAAGTCATTATAATTCTACCTAACTCATTATTATGTTTCCAGTGAATGAAGTAATTAACATAGCTAATTAAAAAAGAAATAGGGAACAATTTGTTGTATTTGAATAAGAAACTATAGAAATGGCACCAGTTCCATTTAATCTTAAACTTCTGTCCCCAAAATACAGATACTTACCATAAATTTTTTTCTTATTGGTAATTTTGGGATCTTATTAATGGGATATTAACTGTGTGTAAGTATGATACTTGGGTGGAGAAGGCAATGGCAACCCTCTCCAGTACTCTTGCCTGGAAAATCCCATGGACAGAGGAGCCTGGTAGGCTGCAGTCCATGGTGTCACTAAGAGTTGGACGTGACTGAGCTACTTCACTTTCACTTTTCATCTTCATGCATTGGAGAAGGAAATGGCAACCCACTCCAGTGTTCTTGCCTTGAGAATCCCAGGGACGGGGGAGCCTGGTGGGCTGCCATCTATGGGGTCGCACAGGGTTGGACACAACTGAAGCGACTTAGCCGCAGCAGCAGCAGCATGATACTTGGGGGCTTCCCAGGTGGCGCTAGTGGTAAAGAACCCACCTGCCAATGCAAGAGACCTAAGAGAGACTTCGGTTCAATTCTTGCGTTGGAAAGATCCCCTGGAGGAGGGCATGGCAACCCACTCCAGTATCCTTGCCTTGAGAATCCTATGGACAGAGGACCCTAGAGGGCTACAGTCCACACAGTTGCAAACAGTCAGACACAACTGAAGTGACTTACATGCATGCATGCAAGATGAGTTCAGTTGCTCAGTCGTGTCCGACTCTTTGCGATCCCATGAATCCCAGCACTCCAGGCCTCCCTGTCCATCACCAGCTCCCGGAGTTCACTCAAACTCACGTCCATCGAGTCGGTGATGCCATCCAGCCATCTCATCCTCGGTCGTCCCCTTCTCCTCCTGCCCCCAATCCCTCCCAACATCAGAGTCTTTTCCAATGATACTCGGCCCTATTTCTAGTTGCTTTTCATTCTCATGAGTTTTGTTGATAGGGCACTATTCATGCCTGAGGAAATGAGTTAGTTTATAGAAGTACATGTATTAAAATAAATAAATTCATGAAATTTGGAGAACATATCAAGACCTGATGAAAAACAGACATAACTAAAGAAGGAGAGATTATAGAATATGCACATATTTACCAACACCACTGTGAAATGAGAAAAACTAATGAGGAATTTGTCCAAAGTCTAAGTACTTTATTTGTTGTTGTTGTTCGTTTTATTTAGAAATTCTTTTTTAAGGAAGAAAGTGTGATTTTTTTTATTATGCTATTGACATTATACTGAAAAACATACTTGCAAATGAAATAAAAGTATGGTCAATTGTGATCCCAGAAATAGTATCAGGAATGAAATTTAGATATATTTCTCTAATGTAGAATAAGATTTGTCACTTGAGGAAGAGCATTTGATTTAGGTATGAAACATTGCTGAGTACTGACAATTTCTTCACTCACTCATTGTTTCCAATTCACCGTCAGTGATTTTTTAAAATTTATTGATGTATAATTGATCAGAAACGCTATGTTAATTTCATGTGTATAACATACTGATTCAGTATTTCTATACATTACAGAATGATCACCACAATAAATCCACCTACCATTTGTCACCCTACAAAACTATTACAGTGTAATTATAGTCTCTAGGCTACAAATTTCATCCCATGACTCATTTTTAAGTAACTGGAAGTTTATATCATTCAATCTCTCTCATTTATTTCACTCATGTTCCTATCCGTTTCCCTTCTGACAAGCACATGTTCTCTGTATCTATGAGTGTTTTTTCTTTTAATTTGTTGTTTTATAAATTGCATTCCACATACAAATAAAATCACACTGTATTTGTTTGCCTCTGTTGTATCTTTTCACATAGCATAATATCCTCTAGGTCCATCCATGTTGCTGCAAATGGGAAGAATATTATATATATATATATACATACATATATATATATATATTTATATACACCACATCTTTATCAGTTCATCTATGGATAGACATTTTAGGTTGTTTCCATGTTTTGGCTGCTATAAATAATACTGCTATGAATATGGCCCCTTCATGGATCACAGCCTTATCATGGCTGTGTCACTCATTTCACATGCTAGCATGTTCTTCAAGAAGTGCTCAAAGTCCTTCAAGCTAGGCTTCAGCAGTATGTGAACTGAGAATTTCCAGGTGTACAGTCTGGGTTTTGAAAAGATAGATGAACCAGAGATCGATTGCCTATTTGTTAGATCATAGAGAAAGCAAGGAAATTCCAGAAAAAATCTACCCCTGCTTCATTGACTTTGCTAAAGCCTTTAACTGTATGGATCACAACAAACTGTGGAAGATTCTTAGAGCTAGAAATACCAGACCACTTTATCTGTCTACTGAAAAGCCTATATGCAGATCAAGAAGCAACAGTTAGAAGCAGATGTAGAACAATGGACTAGCTCAAAATTGAGAAAGGAGTACAACAAGGCTGTATATTGTCACCCTGCTTATTTAATTCTATTAAGAGTACATCATGCAAAATGCCAGACTGGATGAATTCCATGCTGGAATCAACATTGCCTGGTGATATATCAGCAACCTTACAATGCAGATGATAGCACTCTAACAGCAGAAAGTGAAGAGGAACTGAAGAGCTTTTTGATGAAGGTGGCAGAAGTGAGTAGAAAAGCTGGCTTAAAACTTAACATTCAAACAACCCAGATCATGGCATTGCTCCCATCACTTCAGAGCAAACCGATGCGGAAAAATTGGAAACAGTGACAGACTTTGTTTTCTTGGATCCAAATCAATGCAAACAGTGACTTCAACCATGAAATTGAAAGACTCTTGCTCCTTGGAAGAAAAGCTATGGCAAATGAAGACAGTATTAAAAAGCAGAGACATCAGTTTGCCAACAAAAGTCCATATAGTCAAAGCTATGGCTTTGCCAGTAGTCAAGTACAGATGTGAGAGTTGGACCATAAAGAAGTGTTAGTGATGAAGGATTGATGCTTTAGAATTGTGGTGCTGGAGAAGACTCTTTAGTGTTCCTTGGACAGCAAGGAGATCAAACTAGTCAATCCTACTGGGTATCAACCCTGCATATTCATTGGAAAGACTGATGCTGAAGCTAAAACTCCAATACTTTGGCCACCTAATATGAAGAGCTGACTCATTGGAAAGGATCCTGATGCTGGGAAAGATTGAAGGCAGGAGGATAAGGGGATGACAGAGGATGAGATGGTTGGATGGCATCACCGACTCGATGGACATGAATTTCAGTCCCCGGGGGTTGGTGATGGACAGGGGTCCTGGCTTGCTGCAGTGCATGGGGTAACAAAGAGTCGGACATAACTTAGCAAGTGAACAACAGCTGCAACTAGTTTTATAAGTTTTTTATCTACTCAATGAGATTTTTTTCTTTCATAATTTCCATACTTCTAGTAATGATTGATTTCTTGTTTTTTGCTTAAAGAAATGCCTTTAACCTTTCTATAAAACTCATTTAGTGATTCTGAACTTTTTCAGCTTTTGATCATCTGTAAAATTTAATCTCTCTTTCAACTTAGAATGTTATCCTTACTAGGAAGAGTATTCTTGGTTGTAGGTGTTTTCCTTTCATGATGTTTAATATGTCATGTCACTCCATTAGTAGTTTGCAAAGTTTTTGATGAAAAGTCAGCTGATTGTCTTGTGGCAGCTCTTTTTTAGGTAACTACTTGTCTTTCCCTTGATGCTTTTAAGATTTTATCTGTCTTTAATTTATGCCATTTTAAATATAAGTTTCATTTTGACTCTGTGCTTTTTGGACCTGGATGTGGGCATCATTTTCCAGTTAGGGAAGTTTTCAGCTATTTTTTTTTTTTTCCAACTAAGTTAGCCTTTCATTCCTATTCACCTTCTCAAACCTTATTATATGAATGCTAGTACACTTGATGTTATCTGAGAGGTCTCAATGTGCCCACAAATTTTTTTAATTAATTTATTTTTCAATTGAAGGATAATTGCTTTACAGAATTTTGTTGTTTTCTATCAAACCTCAACATGAATCAGCCATAGGTACACATATATACCCTCCATTTTGAAACTCCCTCCTATCTCCCTCCCTATCTCACCCCTCTATGCTGACACAGAGCCCCTGTTTGAGTTTTCTGAGACATATAGCAAATTCCCATTGTCTATCTAATTTACATATAGTAATGTAAGTTTCCATGTTACTCTCCATACATCTCACCCTCTCTTCCCCTCTTCCCATGTCCATAATTCTATTCTCTATGTCTATTTCTCCATTGCTGCCCTGCAAATAAATTCTTCAGTACCATNAATATTTATCTTACTCTTTCTGACTCACTTCACTCTTTATAAAAGGTTATAGGTTCATCCACCTCATCACAAATGACTAAAATGAATTCCTTTTATGGCTGAATAATATTCCATTTCGTATATGTACCACTACTTCTTTATCCATTCATCTGTTGATAGACATAGGTTGCTTCCATGTTCTAGCTATTGTAAATAGTGCTGCAGTGAACAAAGGGATAAATGTGTCTTTTTACATTTTGGTTTCCCCAGGGTATGTGGGATTCCTAGGTCATCTGATGGTTTTATTTCTAGTTTTTTAAGGAGTCTCCATACTGTCTTTCATAGTGGCTGTATCAATTTACATTCCCACCAACAGTGCAAGAGTGTCCCCACTTCTCCACACCCCCTCCAGCATTTACTGTTTGTAGACTTTTTGATGATGGCCATTTAACCAGAGTGAGGTGATATCTCATTGTGGTTTTCATTACATTTCTCTAGCAATGAGCAATGTTGAGCATCTTTTCATGTGTTTGTTAGCCATCTGTATATCTTCCTTGGAGAAATGTTTGTTTAGGTCTTATTCCCACTTTTTGATTGGATTGTTTGTTTTTCTGGCATTGAGTTGTATGAGCTCCTTGTATATTTTGGAAATTAATCATTTGTCAGTTGTTTCATTTGTTATTATTTTCACCCATCCTGAGGGTTGTCTTTTCACCTTTCTAATAGTTTCCTTTGTTTTGCAAAGGATTTAAGTTTAATCAGGTCCCACTTGTTTACTTTTGTTTTTACTTCCATTACTCTAGCAGGTGAGTCATAGAGGATCTTGCTTTAATTTATGTCATTGAGCATCCTGCCTATGTTTTATTCCAAGAGTTTTATATTTTCTGGTCTTACATTAATGTCTTTAATCCATTTTGAAGTTATCTTTGTGTATGGTGTTATGAAGGGTTCTAATTTCATTCCTTTACATGTAGCTATCCAGTTTTCCAGCAACATTTATTCAAGAGACTGTCTTTCAAGAGACTCTCTTTGAGTTCAGTTCAGTCGCTCAATTGTGTCCAACTCTTTGGGACCCCAAGAATCGCACCACACCAGGCCTCTCGGTCCATCACCATCTCCCGGAGTTCACTCAGACTCACGTCCACCGAGTCCGTGATGCCATCCAGCCATCTCATCCTCGGTCCTCCCCTTCTTCTCCTGCCCCCAATCCCTCCCAGCATCAGAGTCTTTTCCAATGAGTCAACTCTTCACATGAGGTGGCCAAAGTACTGGAGCTTCAGCTTTAGCATCATTCCTTCCAAAGAAATCCCAGGGCTGATCTCCTTCAGGATGGACGGGTTGGATCATATTGAAGTCCAAAGGACTCTCAAGAGTCTTCTCCAACACCACAGTTCAAAAACATCAATTCTTTGGTGCTCAGCCTTCTTTACAGTCCAACTCTCACATCCATACATGACCACAGGAAAAACCATAGCNTCAGAATTTTCCACAGTTTATTGTGATCCACACAGTCAAAGGCTTTGGCATAGTCAATAAAGCAGAAATAGATGTTTTTCTGGAACTCTCTTGCTTTTTCCATGATCCAGTAGATGTTGGCAATTTGATCTCTGGTTCCTCTGCCTTTTTTAAAACCAGCTTGAACATCAGGGAGTTCACGGTTCACATATTGCTGAAGCCTGGTTTGGAGAATTTTGAGCATGACTTTACTGGCATGTGAGATGAGTGCAATTGTGCGGTAGTTTGAGCATTCTTTGGCATTGCCGTTCTTTGGAATTGGAATGAAAACTGACCTTTTCCAGTCCTGTGGCCACTGCTGTTTTCCAAATTTGCTGCCCTATTGAGTGCAGCATTTTCACAGCATCATCTTTCAGGATTTGAAACAGCTCAACTGGAATTCCATCACCTCCACTAGCTTTGTTCGCAGTGATGCTTTCTAAAGCCTGCTTGACTTCACATTCCAGGATGTCTGGTTCTAGATTAGTGAGCACATTATCATGATTATCTGGGTCATGAAGATCTTTTTTGTATAGTTCTTCTGTGTATTCTTGCCACCTCTTCTTAATATCTTCTGCTTCTGTTAGGTCCATTCCATTTCTGTCCTTTATCGAGCCCATCTTTGCATGAAATGTTCCCTTGGTAGCTCTAATTTTCTTGAAGAGATCTCTAATCTTTCCCATTCTGTTGTTTTCCTCTATTTCTTTGCATTGATCACTGAAGAAGGCTTTCTTATCTCTTCTTGCTATTCTTTGGAACTCTGCATTCAGATGCTTATATCTTTCCTTTTCACCTCTCTTCTTTTCATAGCTATTTGTAAGGCCTCCCTAGACAGCCATTTTGCTTTTTTGAATTTTTTTCCATGGGGATGGTCTTCATCCCTGTCTCCTGTACAATGTCACGAACCTCATTCCATAGTTCATTAGGCACTCTATCTGTCAGATCTAGGCCCTTAAATCTATTTCTCACTTTCTGTATAATCATAAGGGATTTGATTCAGGTCATACCCGAATGGTCTAGCGGTTTTCCCTACTTTCTTCAATTTGAGTCTGAATGTGGTAATAAGGAGTACATGATCTGAGCCACAGTCAGCTCCTGGTCTTGTTTTTGTTGACTGTATAGAGCTTCTCCATCTCTGGCTGCAAAGAATATAATCAATCTGATTTCGGTTTTGACCATCTGGTGATGTCCATGTGTAGAGTCTTCTTTTGTGTTGTTGGAAGAGGGTGTTTGCTATGACCAGTACATTTTCTTTGCAAAACTCTATTAGCCTTTGCCCTGCTTCATTCCGTATTCCAAGGGCAAGTTTGCCTGTTACTCCAGGTATTTCTTAACTTCCTACTTTTGCATTCCAGTCCCCTATAATGAGAACAACATTTTTTGGGGGTGTTAGTTCTAAAAGGTCTTGTAGGTCTTCATAAAACCGTTCAACTTCAGCTTCTTCAGTTGGGGCATAGACTTGGATAACTGTGATATTGAGTGGTTTGCCTTGGAAATGAACAGAGATCATTCTGTCGTTTTTGAGATTGCATCCAAGTACTGCATTTCAGACTCTTTTGTTGACCACGATGGCTACTCCATTTCTTCTGAGGGATTCCTGCCTGCAGTAGTAGATATAATGGACATCTGAGTTAAATTCACCCATTCCAGTCCATTTTAGTTCTCTGATTCCTAGAATGTTGACGTTCACCCTTGCCATCTCTTGTTTGACCACTTCCAATTTGCCATGATTCATGGACCTGACATTCCAGGTTCCTATGCTATATTGCTCTTTATAGCATCGGACCTTGCTTCTATCACCAGTCACATCCACAGGAGGGTATTGTTTTTGCTTTGGCTCCATCCCTTCATTCTTTTTGGACTTATTTCTCCACTGATCTCCAGTAGCATATTGGGCACCTAATGACCTGGGATGTTCCTCTTTTGGTATCCTATCATTTTGCCTTTTCATACTCTTCATGGCGTTCTCAAGGCAAGAATACTGAAGTGGTTTGCCATTCCCTTCTCCAGTGAACCACATTCTGTCAAACTGTCTTTACCCCATTGTATAATCTTGCCTCCTTTATCAAAAATAGGGTACCCTTAGGTGCATGGGTTTCTTTCTATCATATTCCATTGGTCTATATTTTCATTTTTGTGCCAGTAGCATACTATCTTAGTGACTGTAGCTTTGTAGTATAATCTGAAGTCAGAAAGGTTGATTCCTCCAGGTGCATGCTTCATTCTCAAGACTGTTTTGGCTTTTTAGTGTCTTGTGTTTCCATATGAATTGTGAAATGTTTTGTTCTAGTTCTCTGAAAAACACCACTGATAATTTGATAGGGATCGCATTGAATCTGCAGATTGCATTTGGTAGTATATAATTTTCACAATATTGATTCTTCCTACTCAGGAACATGAAATATCTCTCCATCTGTTTATGTCATCTTTGATTTCTTTCATCAGTGTCTTATAATTTTCTGTGTACAGTTCTTTTGTCTTCTTAGGTAGGTTTATTCCTAGATATTATATTCTTTTTGTTGCAATGGTGAATGAGATTGATTCCCTAATTTCTCTTTCTGAGTTTTCATTGTTAGTATACAGAAATGCAAGTGATTTCTGTGTATTGATTTTGTATCCTGAAACTTTGTTTAATTTACTGATTAGCTCTAGTAATTTTCTGGTGGTGTCTTTAGGGTTTTCTATGTAGAGTGTCATGTCATCTGCAAACAGTGACAGTTTTACTTCTTTTCTGATCTGGATTCCTTTTATTTCTTTTCTTCTCTGATTGCTGTAACTAGAACTTCCAGAACTATGTTAAATAACAGTGCTGAAAGTGGATACCCTTGTCTTGTTCCTGGTCTTAGGTGGAATGCTTTCAATTTTTCACCATTAAGAACAATGTTTGCTGTAAGTTTATCATATACAGCTTTTACTGTGTTGAGGTAGTTTCCTTCTATGCCAATTTTTTGAAGACTTTTAATAATAAATGTGTACTGAACTTTCTCAAAGTCTTTTTCTGCATCTGTTGAGATTACCATAATTTTTTAATCTTTCAATTTGTTAATATGGTATATCACATTGATTTGCATATACTGAAGAATCCTTGCATCCCTGGAATAAACCCAACTTGATCATGTTGCGTGAGCTTTTTGATGTGTGGCTAAATTCTGTTTGCTAAAATTTTGTTAAGGATTTTTACATGTATGTTCATCAGTGATGGGCTTCCCTGGTTGCTCAGATGGTAAAGCATCTGCCTGAAATGAAGGAGATATGGATTCAATCCCTAGGTTGGGAAGATCCCCTGGACAAGGAAATGGCAACCCACTCTCAGTTATCTTGCCTAGAAAATCCCATGGATGGAGGAGCCTGGTAGGCTACAGTCTATGTTACCACAAAGAGTCAGACACAACTGAGTGACTTTACTTCCATATTTCCCACTTCATCAGTGCTATTGGCCTGTAGTTTTCTTTATTGTGTATGTTGTCTTCGTCTGGTTTTGGTATCATGATGATGGTGGCCTTGTTGAATGAGTTTGGAAACGTTCCTTCCTCTGCAATTTTTAGAAAGAGTTTTAGGAGGATAGACACTAGCTCTTCTCTAAATGTTTGATAGAATTCTCTTCTGAAGCCATCTGGTCCTGGGCTTTTGTGGGGGTTTTTTGGAGATTTTTTATCACAGTTTCATTTTCAGTACTTGTAATTGGGTTGCTCATAATTTCTATTTCTTCCTGGTTCAGTCTTGGAAGATTGAACTATTCTAATAATCTGTTTCTTCCAGGTTATCCATCTTATTGCCATATAGTTGTTCATTATAGTCTCTTATAATCCTTTGTATTTCTGCATTGTCTGTTGTAACTGCTCCTTTTTCACTTATAATTTTGTTGATTTGATTCTTCTTTCTTTTTTTCTTGATGAATCTGGCTAAATGTTTGTCAATTGTGTTTATCTTCTCAAAGAATTAGCTTTTAGTTTTATTAATTTTCAATATTGTTTCATTCCTTTTTCAATTATTTCTGCTCTGATCTTTATGATTTCTTTCGTTCTGCTAATTTTGGGTTTCTTTTTGCTCTTCTTTTTCCAGTGTTTTTAAATGGAAAATTAGGTTGTTTATTCAATGTTTTCCTTGTTTCTTAAGATAGGATTGCATTGTTTTAAACTTCCTTCTTAAAACTGCTTTTGCTGCATGCCGTAGGTTTTGAGTTGTAGTGCTTTCATTGTCATTTCTTTCTAGAATTTTTTTTTTAATTTCCCTTTTGATTTCTTCAGTAACCTGTTGGTTAGTTAGAAACGTATTGTTTTATTCCACATACTTGTGTTTTCTACAGTTTTTTTTTTTTTTATTATTGTAATTGATGTCTACTCTAATAGTACTCTGTTTGGAAAAGATGCTTGATGTGATTCCAATTTTCTTAAATTCACTGAAATTTGATTTTTGACCCAAGATGTAGTCTATCCTGGAGAATGTTCCATGTGTACTTGACAAGAAGGTGTAATCTTCTGCATTTGGAAGGAATGTCCTGAAGGTATCAGTGAGATTCACCTCATCTAATAATCATTTAAGATGTGTTTCCTTATTAACTTTCTGTTTTGATGATCTGCCCATTGGTGTGAGTGGGGTGTTAAAGTCTCTTATTGTGTTACTGCAATGTCTCCTTTTATGTCTGTTAGTGTTTGTCTTATGTTTTTAAGTGCTCCTGTGTTGAGTGTATAGATATTTAAAATTGTATGCCATCCTCTTGGATTGATCCCTTGATCATTATGTAGTGTCCATCCTTAACTCTTGTTTTTCTTTATTTTAAGGTCTAGGTTGTCTGATATGTGGATTGCTACTCCAGCTTTCTTTTGCTTTCCATTTACATGGAGTATATTTTTCCATCCTCTCACTTTCAGTCTATATGTGTCTTTAGGTCTGAAGTGGGTGTCTTGTAGATAGCATATATATGGGTCTTGTTTTTGTATCCATTCAGCCAATCTGTGTCTTTTGGTTGGAGCTTTCAATACATCATTTAAAGTAGTTATTGATATATATGTTCCTATTTCCATTTTCATAATTTTTGGGGTTTGATTTTGTAGATTTTTTTTTCTTTCCTTGTATTTATTGACTATATAAGTCCCTTTAACATTTGTCATAAAGCTGGTTTGGTGGTACTGAATTCTCTTAACTTGTGCTTGTGCTTGTCTGAAATTATTTTGATTTCTCCATCAATTTTGAATGAGATCCTTGCCAGGTAGAGTAATCTTGATTGTAGATTTTTCCCTTCCAGTACTTTAAATATATCCTGTCATTCCCTTCTGGCTTGCAGAGTTTCTGCTGAAAGATCAGCTGTTAAACATATGGGGTTTCCCTTGTATGTTACTTGTTGCCTTTCCCTTTTGCTTTTAATATTCTTTCTTTGTTTTTAATATTTGTTAGTTTGATGAGTATATGTCTTTATCTTCTATGGATATCCTCTTGAACTTGGTTGATTATTTTCTTTTCCATGTTTGGGAAATTTTCAGCTATAATTTCTTCAAAATTTTTCTCATACCCTTTGTCTCTTCTTCTTCTGGGACTTCTATAATTCAAATGGTGGTGTGTTTGATATTGTCCCAGAGGTTTCTGAGACTATCCTCAGTTATTTTCATTCTTTTTATTTTATTCTGCTCTTTGGAAGTTATTTCCACCATTTTATATTCCAACTTACTGATTTGTTCTTCTGCTTCAGATATTCATTGATTCATTCTAGAGTATTTTTACTTTTAGTAATTGTGTTGTTTGTCTCTGTATGTTTATTCTTTAATTCTTCTAGGTCTTGGTTAATCAATTCTTGCATTTTCTCCATTCTGTTTCCACGGTTTTGATCATCTTTACTATTATTATTCTGAATTCTTTTTCAGGTAGTTTGCCTATTTCCTCTTCAATTACTTGGACTTCTGTATTTCTAGTTTGTTCCTTCACTTGTGCAGTGTATCTGTGCCTTTCAGACAGACTGAAAACCACAGTTACAGAAAACTAACCAATCTGATCACATGGACCACATTTTTTTTTCTAACTCAATGAAACTATGAGCCATGCCATGTAGGGCCACCCAAGATGGATGGGTCATGGATGAGAGTTCTAATAAAATATGATACACTGGAGATGGAATGGCAAACCACTTCTGTATTCTTGTCTTGAGAACCCCATGAACAGTATGAAAAGGCAAAAAGATAGGACACTGAAAGATGAACTACCCAGGTCAGTAGGTGCCCAATATGCTACTGGAGATCAGTGGAGAAATAACTCCAGAAAGAATGAAGGGATGGAGCCAAAGCAAAAATAACTCACAGTTGTGGATGTGACTGATAGAAGCAAGATCCAATGCTGTAAACAACAATATTACATAGGAACCTGGAATGTTAGGTCCAAAAATCAAGGCAAACTAGAAGTGGTCATACAGGAGATGGCAAGAATGAACGTCAACATTCTAGGAATCAGTGAATTAAAATGGACTGGAAAGGGTCAATTTAACTCAGATGACAATTCTATCTGTTACTGCTGGCAGGAATCCCTTAGAAGAAATAGAGTAGCCATCATAGTCAACAAAAGAGTGTGATATGCAGTACTTGGATCCAATCTCAAAAACGACAGCATTATCTCTGTTCATTTTCCAAGGCAAGCCATTCTGAATGGTTCTGTGAAGACCTACAAGACTTCTTGGAACTAACAACCAAAAAAGATGTCCTTTTCATTATCAGGAAAGTCAAGAAATACCTGGAGTAACAGGCAAATTTGGCCTTGGAGTACAGAATGAAGCAGGGGAAAGGGAATGCAGCATTCTCAAGAGAATGCACTGGTCATAGCAGACATCCTCTTTCAGCAACACAAGAGATGACTCTACACATGGACTTCACCATATGGTCAATGCCAAAATCAGATTGATTATAACCTTTGCAGTCAAAGATGGAGAAGCTTTATACAGTCAGCAAAAACAAGACCAGGAGCTGACTATGGTTCAGTTCATGAACTCCTTATTTCCAAATTTAGACTTAAATTAAAGAAAGTAGGGAAAACCATTAAACCATTCAGGTATGACCTAAATCAAATCCCTTTCCTTTATACAGTGGAAATGGCAAATAGATTCAAGGGATTATATATGATAGACAGAGTGCCTGAGGAACTATGGACAGAGGTTTGTAACATTGTACAGGAGACAAGGATCAAGACCATGCCCAATAAAAAGAAAGGCAAAAAAGCAAAATGACTGTCTGAGGAGGCCTTACAAATAGCTGTGAAATGAGGAGAAGTGAAAGGCAGAGGAGAAAAGGAAAGATATACCTATCTGAATTCAAAGTTCCAAAGAATAGCAAGGAAAGATAAGAAAGCCTTCCTCAGTGATCAGTGCAATAAATAGAGGAAAATAATAGAATGGGAAAAACTAGAGATCTCCTCAAGAAATTTAGAGATATGAAGGGGACATGTCATGAAATGAAGGACTCAGTAAATGACAGAAATGGTATAGACCTAACAGAAGCAAAAGATATTAAGGAGAGGTAGCAAGAATACACAGAAGAACTATACAAAAAAGATCTTCATGACACAGATATTCATGATGGTGTGATCATTTACCTAGAGCCAGACATCCTGGAATGTGAAGTCAAGTGGGCCTTAGAAAGCATCACGACGAACAAAGCTAGTGGAGGTGACGGAATTCCAGTTGAGCTCTTTCAGATCCTAAAAGATGATGCTGTGAAAGTGCTGTACTCAATATGCCAGCAAATTTGGAAAACTATGCCAGCAAATTTGGAAAACTAAGCAGTGGCCACAGGACTGGAAAAGGTACATTTTCATTCCAATCCTAAAGATAGACAATGACAAAAAAATGCTCAAACACCTGCACAATTACACTCATAGCACACGCTAGTAAAGTAATGCTCACAAATTCCCAAGCCAGGCTTCAGCAGTACATGATCTGTGAACTTCCAGATGTTCAAGCTGAATTTAGAAAAGGCAGAGGAACCAGAGCTCAAATTGCCAACATCTGTAGGATTAATGAAAACCAAGAGATTTCCAGAAGAAACATCTATTTCTCCTTCATTGACCACGCCAAAGCCTTTGACTGTGTTCAGTTCGGTTCAGTTCAGTTCAGTCGCTCAGTCGTGTCTGACTCTTTGTGACCCCAGGCCTCCCTGTCCATCACCAACTCCCGGAGTTCACTCAGACTCATGTCCATCGAGTCAGTGGTGCCATCTAGCCATCTCATCCTCTGTTATCCCCTTCTCCTACTGCCCCCAATCCCTCTCAGCATCAGGGGCTTTCCCAATGAGTCAACTCTTCACATGAGGTGGCCAAAGTACTGGAGTTTCAGCTTTAGCATCATTCCTTCCAAAGAAATCCTAGGGCTGATCTCCTTCAGAATGGACTGGTTGGATCTCCTTGTAGTCCAAGGGACTCTCAAGAGTCTTCTCCAACACCACAGTTCAAAAACATCAATTCTTCAGTGCTCAACTTTCTTCACAGTCCAACTGTCACATCCATACATAACCACTGGAAAAACCATAGCCTTGACTAGACGGACCTTTGTTGGCAAAATAATGTCTCTGCTTTTGAATATGCTATCTAGGTTGATCATAACTTTTCTTCCAAGAGTAAGCGTCTTTCAATTTCATGGCTGCAGTCATCATCTGCCATGATTTTCAAGCCCAATCACCACAAATTGTGTAAAATTCTTGGAGAGAAGTGAATACCAGACCACCTGATCTGCCTCTTGAG
The DNA here is from genome assembly GCA_006410935.1 of Redunca redunca. Lineage (NCBI taxonomy): Eukaryota > Metazoa > Chordata > Mammalia > Artiodactyla > Bovidae > Redunca > Redunca redunca. The sequence continues at coordinate 292,406 of SJYQ01001985.1, forward strand.
AAATCTGTATGCAGGTCAGGAAGCAACGGTTTGCTTATTGAACTTATATGCAGAGTGAAAGTGAAAGTGAAGTTGCTCAGTCGTTTCCGACTCTTGCAACCCCATGGACTTTAGCCTACCAGGCTCCTCCCTCCATAGGATTCTCCAGGCAAGAATACTGGAGTGGGTTGCCATTTCCTTCTCATGAGAAATGCTGGACTGGGAGAACCAGAAGCTGGAATCAGGATTCCCAGGAGAAATATCAGTAACCTCAAATATGCAGATGACATCACCCTTATGGCAAAAAGCAAAGAACTAAAGAGCTTCTTGATGAAAGTGAAAAAGGAGAGTGAAAAAGTTGGCTTAAAGCTCAACATTCAGAAAACTAAGATCATGGCATCTGGTCCCATCACTTCATGGCAAATAGATGGGGAAACAGTGGAGACAGTGACAAACTTTATTTTTCTGGGCTCCAAAATCACTGCAGATGGTGACCACAGCCATGAAATTAAAAGACCCTTGCTCCTTGGAAGAAAAGCTATGACCAACATAGACTGCATATTGAAAAACAGAGATGTTACTTTGCCAACAAAGGTCCCTCTAGTCAAAGGTATAGTTTTTCCAGTAGTCACGTATGGATGTGAAAGTTGGACTATAAAGGAAGCTGATAGCCAAAAATTTGATGCTTTTGAATTGTGGTGTTGGAGAAGGCTCTTTGACAGTCACTTGTACTGCAAGGAAATCCAACCAGTCCATCCTGAAGAAAATCAGTCCTGAATATTCACTGAAAGGACTGATGTTGAAGGTGAAACTCCAATACTTTGGCCACCTGGTGCGAAGAACTGACTCATTTGAAAAGCCCCTGATGCTGAGAAAGATTGTTGGTGGGAAGAGAAGGGGAGGACAGAGGATGAAATGGTTCAATGGCATCAACGACTGAATGGACATGAGTTTGTATAAACTCAGGGAGTTGGGGAAAGGCAGTGGCAACCCACTCCAGTACTCTTTCCTGGAAAATCCCGTGGATGGAGGAGCCTGGAAGGCTGCAGTCTAGGGGATCGCTAAGAGTCAAACACGACTGATCGACTTCACTTTCACTTTTCACTTTCATGCTTTGGAGAAGGAAATGGCAGCCTACTCCAGTGTTAGTGCCTGGAGAATCCCAGGGATGGGGAAGCCTGGTGGGCTGCTGTCTATGGGGTCACACAAAGTTGGAAACGACCGAAGCAACTTAGCAGCAGCAGGGAGTTGGTGATGAACAGGGAGGACTGGTGTGCTGCAGTCCATGGGGTTGCAAAGAGTTGGACAGGACTGAGCGAAGAAACTGAACTGAACTCTGTGCCTTTTCATTAGTTATTTATTTATTAACTTATTTCATTTGAGGTCTTCTTTTCCCAGGCTTCAAGGGTGAATTCTTTCTTCCTTTTGGTTTCTTACACCCTAAGGTTGATTCAGTGGTTTGTGTAAGCTTCCTATAGGGTGAGATTTATGCTGAGTTTTTGTTTGTTTGTTTGGTTAGTTGTTTTTCCTCTGATGCAGAAAGCTGAGTGAGGTGGTAATCCTATCTATTGATGATTGATTTGTACTTTGTACTTTTTTTTTTTTTTTGGATGAGGTGTTCTGCACAGCATGCTCCTGATGGTTTGGTGATGCTGGGTCTTGTATTCAAATAGTTTCCTTTGTGGGAGTTCTCACTATTTTATATTCCCGAGGGTTAGTTCTCTGGTAGTCTAGGGTCTTGGAGTCAATGGTCCCACTCCAAAGGCTCAGGGCACGATCTGTTTAGAAACTAGTTTTAGTAGCTCATAAATGGCTCCCATCCTGCTTCACACTTCAAAGCTGTTGTGTACTGTAAACAAAGCAGCTGCTTCTACCAAGGGCAGAGTAGCAGTCAGCCTCCCACAACCCGACACCAGCAGCAGGCTGCCCTTAGATCCTGCAGCAGGGAGAATCCCCAAGTTCCATGGCTGTTTAAGGGCCCAATGGCCACCTTGTCTACCTCAACTCCTCAACACCAACCACCACATCCACCACCATCTTAGAATCTCATTATAGTGCGTCCTCAAATCTTAACATTTCTTTTTCTTCTTTTATGTTCAGCTTAGGTGTTTTCTGATACTCTTTCAGTTCAGTGATCCATTATTCTCTATCATATAATTTACTGTTATATTCTTTAGTTGTTTGAGTCTTCTTTATATTTTCTAACTCCTTGTTAAACTTTTCTCTTTTTTTTGTTTTTAAACACTCTTATTTTTATTTTGTTAATTTAATTTTATTTTTTTGTTAAACTTTTCATTGTGTTCATCCATGCTTTGTCTGTATTCATTAAGCTTCTCTATGATCATTACCTTGAACACATCTAGAAGACTGGTAATTCTACTTCCTTTAGTTCTTCTTTTGGGGTTTTATCTTTTTTCTTTGTTTGGAACATATTTATCTTTCTCCTCATTTTACCTAATTGTCTTAAAATTTTTTGTGCATTAGACAGTTTGGTCACATTTCCCAGTGTTGGAGAAGTGGCCTTATACAGGAGAATTTTGAGGGGCCCTACTGTACACTCCCCACTGGTCACCAAAGCTACATGCTCCAGGGGTACTCCCTTCATGGAGTGCATGGACCCTTCTGTTGTGGCATGGTTAACCACCTGAGCATGCTGGTCAGGACTGGTCCCCAGTTTGATTGGCTGCCAGTCTGTGCTACTTGGAAGAGCTATTTGCCCTGATTGGGAATGCTGGCTCCTGGTATGGCTTGCTACATGGCCCAGGGGGTCCTGAGGTTGGGTCTCCAAATGGTTGGTTCCTTGGCATTGTGCTTCATGGAAATGGTGACAACCAATTAGTGGGCAGGTAAACTCCCTGGCTGTATGAGATTAGAAGGAGAACTTCAGATTGGTGTTTGCCAGTGCCAGTATCTTCATAGTAGTTGTTTAGCCCCTGAGTCATGTCCAACTTTTTGCAAGCCTGTAGACAGTAGTCCACTAGGTTCTTCTCTGTATCGGATTTCCCTGGTAAGAACACTGGAGTGGGTTGTCATTTCCCTCTCTAGGAGATCTTCCTGACCCAGGGATCAAACCTGGCTGTCCTGCACTGGTGAATGAATTCTTTACTACTGAGCAATGAAGGAAGCCTTCATGGTAGATGAGCTCCCAAAAATGGATAGCTGCAGTATCTGTGCCCCCATGGGGAGTTTCAATTGCCTCCTACCTCTCTGAGAAGCTCTCCTAGATCAGCAAGAGGTTCTGACCCAGGTCTCTTTCAAATTACTGCCTCTGTGCTGTCATATGGATCATGTGAGATTTTGCGTGAGCCTTTTACAATCAGAGTCTCTGTATCTAACAGCCCTCTTGCTCCTTCACACACAGTGCCCAATGGCCTCGGAGCCATATATTGGCTGGCGAGCCCAATGTAGAGCCAAATGTAGATCTAAAGCCCCTTGTCCTTGAAGAGAATCTCTGCAATTGTGCTTATCCTCTCTTTTGTGAGCTGCTTACCCAGGATGTGGGCTTTACTATACAGGTTCTAAAATCCTCCTATGCATGTGGCTTGCTCTTCTTATATATCTTTAGTTGTGGGAAATATTTTCTGGTAGTCTTAAATTCTTTCTCATTAGCATGTACTGTGTAAATAGTTGTAATCTTGGCATGCCCATGAGAAAAGGTGAGTTCAGGATTATTCTAGTCTTCCATCTTGGCCCCTGGAATAAATCTTACAGTTATTCCTGTTATTTTGCACCTTCTGGTACCTTATGTGTCTAACCAAAATAAGTCAAGTTCTCAAGAAAATATAGTTCCCTCTCCTGGTTTCCTATTTAATTCAGCTTTAGAGCTACAGTTTTTAGGGCTCTTCTTGATACCGTCACCCAGATTTGTGCATGTGAAGAAGTAGAATAGGGTCAACAGAGGGGATCACAGGGGTCATGTGTATGTGGATGCTCAGTCATTCAGACTTGTCCAACTCTTTGTGACCCCATGGACTATAACCTTCCAGGCACCTCTCCATGGAATTTTCCAGGCAGGAATGCTGGAGTGGGTTACAATATCCTACTCCAGGGATCTTTGCCACCCAGGGATTGAAACCATGACTCTTGGTCTTCTGTATCAACAGGCAGATTCTTTGCCACTGTACCATCATGTAGAGAGCAAAATATAATCTATAAATATAAGATGTACACGTGGAAAAGGAAGAAATCACTTCCCTGTCAAAGGCTCTGACTCATCAATTCAGGACTGAAAAGGGATAAAGACATTTTTTTAAAATATTAAGTGAAATAAAAAATTCAAATATCAATTAATCAGTTAAGGCCATATGATCATCTTCATTTTTTGGTAGGAGGATACTAAAAATCAAATTTTTCTCTTTGGACTTATCAGACTAAACTAAACTTTCCCTGAACTGTTGGCTATTTTAAATCAACATAGACTTAGTGTCTGAATGTTGAAAAAAATAAATTCTATTTCAGTTTTACTTTATACTGGAGTGGAGTGTGTGACAACATATATCACCTGGCAGTTGTAATACCTCCCCTTGTTACAACTGAGGTTAAGTTAATATGAATTGCCAGAATCCAGCTCCAGCAGCCAGGGAACCAGCCTGAAGTGATGAGTGGTGTCGGTGGGGTATAATGTAGCCCCTGACTCAAAGTATGGGACTATATGATTATTTCAAGCATCAGGTCTTCTTTTATACTTTGACGAAAGCATTAGGTCAGCAGTTTTACATTTTCAGCACCCCCTCATCCAGATTTATTGTCTCCTTGTTGCCCTTCAAACAGAGTTCCTGCTTCAGCAATTCTCTCAGAAACGTGTTTACTTGTAATTACATTGTAACTCATGCTTATGTCTGGGCTGCATAACACACTCTTCAGTTTATTTCTTATCTTTCTAAATTCTGCTTGCCCCTAGTATCCTAAGCTCACTATCTCCTAAGAAGGCTTCTAGCTATTCTTAACTATTCCTAAATCCTAAGCTCGGCAACTTCCTTTGCCATAAACATTCCCCTCACAAACACGTCTCAGACAACAATCCTTCCCATGGCCTCAAGCTGCAGCCTATGTGTTCATCCTGGAACATTCTTTGTAAAGATCCTTGAACAAATGTAAATGGTTACTTTATAGATTATTTTCTGAGCACAATTGCAGAGGGCGTTGTACTTTCTCATGCTTCTTTCAACAACAAAAACACCTTAACATTCTTTCCAGCCAACTCAACTGAAGAAAGGAAAGAACAAGTCAGAATCACAAAACTTAACTCCTTCATCCCGGGACCATGCCTGCCAGATGAGGAGAGGGGGTTGGGGCCGTGTCTACATTTTGTCAGTAATGCCTAACCTGGCTCGCTGTAATGAAGATTACTTTAAGAAACTTCCTCTACTTACATATAATCACGATGGTACGATCACTCATCTAGAGCCAGACGTCCTGGAATGTGAAGTCAAGTGGGCCTTAGAAAGCATCACTATGAACAAAGCTAGTGGAGGTGGTGGAATTCCAGTTGAACTATTTCAAATCCTGAAATATGATGCTGTGAAAGTGCTGCACTCAATATGCCAGCAAATTTGGAAGACTCAGCAGTGGCCACAGGACTGGAAAAGTTCAGTTTTCATTCCAATCCCAAAGAAAAGTAATGCCAAAGAATGCTCAAACTACCACACAATTGCACTCATCTCACACACTGGTAAAGTAATGCTCAAAATTCTCCAAGACAGGCTTCAGCAATACGTGAACTGTGAACTTCCTTATGTTCAAGTTGGTTTTAGAAAAGTCAGAGGAACCAGAGATCAAATTGCCAACATTTGTTGGATCATGGAAAAAGCAAGAGAGTTCCAGAAAAGTATCTATTTCTGCTTTATTGACTATGTCAAAGCCTTTGACTGTGTGGATCACAATAAACTGTGGAAAATTCTGAAAGAGATGGGAATACCAGACCACCTGACCTGC
>SJYQ01001985.1:299398-318865 GCA_006410935.1 Redunca redunca
TTTTCTTAAAGTCTTAGTACAAGAATGTATGCAGATAGTGTTTACAAATTTACTCAATAAATTCCATTTAGTCTATTTGAAAAAAAAAAGTATTTCAGGGCTTTTTTTTTACTGATATGCAACATGAATTTGTTTTATATTTTAATTAGTTTTATTTTGGGGAAATTCCTTTACAATGTTTTATTGGTTTCTTCTATACAACAATGCAAATAAGCCATAATTATTCATATATCACCACCCTCTTGAGCCTCCTTCCCTTCCCCGCACCCTATGGTCTTCATGGAGCACCAGGCTCTGTGTTGTATAGCAACTTCTCACCAGCTATCTGCTTTACACATGGTAGAGTATATATGGCAATGCTACTTTCTCTATTTGTCCCACTCTTGCCCCTACTGTGTCCACAAGTCCATTCTCTAAGTCTCCATTGCTTCCCTCAAATAGGTTCATCAGTATCATTTTTCTAGATTCCATATATATGCATTATTATATGATACTTGTTTTTCTTTTCCTGACTTACTTCACTCTGTATAACAAGCTCTAGTTTTATCCACCTCATTAGAACTGATTCAAATTCATACTTTTTAATGGTTGAGCTATATTCCATTGTATATATGTAGCACATCTTCTTTATCCATTCATTCGTTGAAGTGCATCTATGTTTCTTCCATATCCTTGCTGTTGTAAACAGTGCTGTTATAAACATTGAGGTACATGTATTTTTTCATTTATGGATTTCTCAGGGTATATGCCCAGTAGTGGGATTGCAGGGTCATGTTGTAGTTTTATTCCTAGTTTTTAAGTGAATCTCCATACTGTTTCCCATAGTGGCTGTATCAATTTACATTCTCATCAACAGTGCAAGGGGCTTCTCTGGTGGTTCAGTGGTAAATAATTTACCTGTAATTCAGGATTGGAGAGTTCAGTCTCTAGGTTGGGAAAAATCTCCTGGTGAAGGAAATGGCAACCCACTGCAGTATTTTTGCCAAGATAATACCATGGACAGAGGAACCTGGCCAGCTACAGTCCATGGGGTTGCAAAGATATGGACATGACTTAACAACTGAACAATAACAACAACTGTGCAAGAGGGTTCCCTTTTCTCCACATCTGCTCCAGCATCTATTGTTTGTATATTTTTTGATGATTGCCATTCAGACATGGCTGGAGCAGTGAGCAGCCAAGAGGAAATACCCCATACCCAAGGTCAGCAGCAACAGCAGTGAGGAGATACTCCATATTCAAGGTAAGGAGCAGTGGCTGCACTTTGTTGGAGCAGCCTTGAAGAGATATCCCACGTCCAAGGTAAGAGAAACCCCAGTAAGATGGTAGGTGCTGAGAGAGAGCATCAGAGGGCAGATAGACTGAAATCAGTCACTGAAAACTAATCAATTTATATCACATGGACCACATTTTTGTCTAACTCAATGAAACTATAAGCCATGCCATGTAGGACCACCCAAGATAAAAGGGTCATGGTGGAGAGTTCTGACAAAATGTGGTCTACTGGAGAAGGGTATGGCAAACAGTTTCAATATTCTTGCCTTGAGAACCCCAGTAACAGTATGAAAAGGCAAAAAGGACAATGAAAGATGAACTCCCCTGGTCAGTAGGTGACCAATATGCTACTGGAGATCAGTGGAGAAATAACTCCAGAAAAAATGAAGAGACAGAGCCAAAGCAAATACAACACCCAGTTGTGGACTTGACTGGTGGTAGAAGAAAAGTCTGATGCTGTAAAGAGCAATATTTCAAGGAACCAGAAATGTTAAGTCTGTGAATCAAGGAAAATTGGAAGTGGTCAAACAGAAGATGGCAAGAGTGAATGTGGATATTTTCAGAATCAGCTAACTAAAATGGACTGTAATAGGTGAATTTAACTCAGATGACCATTTTACTACTATTGTGGGCAAGTTTCCCTTAGAAGAAATGGAGTAACCATCATAGTAAACAAAAGAGTCTGAAATGCAGTACTTGGATGCAATCTCTAAAACGACAGAACAATCTCTGTTCGTTTCCATGGCAAACCATTCAATATCACAGTTATTCAAGTCTATGTTCCAATCACTAATGCTAAAGAAGCTGAAGTGGAATGGTTCTATGAAGACCTACAAGACCTTTTAGAACTAACACCCCCAAAAGATGTCCTTTTCATTATAGGGGACTGGAATGCAAACGTAGGAAATCGAGAAACACTTGGAATAACAGGCAAATTTGGCCTTGGTGTACAGAATGAGGCAGGGCAAAGGCTGATAGAGTTTTGCCAAGAGAACACACTGGTCATAGCAAACACCTTCTTCCAACAACACAAGAGAAGACTCTACACATGGACATTACCAGATGGTCGATAATGAAATCAGATTGATTATATTCTTTGCAGCTGAAGCTCTATACAGTCTGCAAAAACAAGACTGGGAGCTGACTGTGGCTAGATCATGAAATCCTTATTGCCAAATTCTGACTTAAATTTAAGAAAGTACAGAGAACCACTAGACCATTCAATATGACCTAAATCAAATCCCTTACAATTGTACAGTGAAAGTGACAAATGGATTTAAGGGACTAGATCTGACAGAGTACCTGATGAACTATGGATGAAGGTCCGTGTCCTTGTACAGGAGACAAGGATCAAGACAAACCCCAAGAAAAAGAAATGCAGAAAAAGAAAATGGTTGTCTGAGGAGGCCTTACAAATAGCTGTAAAAAGAAGAGAAGAAAAAGCAAAGGAGAAATAGAAAGACATAACCATTTGAATGCAGATTTCCAAAGAATAGCAAGGAGAGATAAGGAATCCTTCCTCAGTGATCAGTGCAAAGAAAGAGGAAAACAATAGAATGGGAAAGAATAGAGAACACTTCAATAAAATTAGACATACTAAGATAACACTCAGCGCGGCCAAGAGGAGCTACGCAATGTCTGAGGTCAGGGCAACGGCCGAGAGTGCTAGGCTGCGACAGCACAGGAACGGCCGGGAGGAGCCACCCCGTGTACGAGGTCAGGAGCAACAGTCTGGAGGAGCCACCCCACGTCCAGGGCCAGGGCCGGGGGCTGGGAAGAGACACCCCACGTCCAAGGCCAGGGAAGGTGGCCAGGAGGAGCCACCCCACGCCCGAGGCCAGGGGTGGCGGCCGGGAAGATCAACCCACATCCAAGGAGCAGTGGCTGCGCTGGCGCAGGAGGGCCTAGAGGAGCTATCCCACATTGAAGGTCAGGAAAGGCGGTGGTGAGGAGATACCTCTCATCCAAGGTAAGGAACAGCGGCTGTGCTTTGCTGGAGCAGCTGTAAAGAGATACCCTACACCCAAGGAAAGACAAACCAAGTAAGATGGTAAGTGTTGCAAGAGGGCATCAGAGGGTAGACACACTGAAACCACACTCACAGAAAACTAGTCAGTCTAATCACACTAGGACCACAGCCTTGTCTAACTCAATGAAACCAAGCCATGCCTGGGGGGCAACCCAAGACGGGTGGGTCATGGTGGAGAGGCCTGACAGAATGTGGTACACTGGAGAAGGGAATGGCAAGCCACTTCAGTATTCTTGCCTTGAGAACCCCATGAACAGTAGGAAAAGGCAAAATGATAGGATACCAAAAGAGGAATATCTCCCCAGGTCATTAGGTGCCCAATATGCTACTGGAGGTCAGTGGAGAAATAACTCCAGAAAGAATGAAGGAATGGAGCCAAAGCAAAAACAATACCCAGTTGTGGAAGTGACTGGTGATAGAAGCAAGATCTGATGCTGTAAAGAGCAAAATTGCATAGAAACCTGGAATGTCAGGTACATGAATCAAGGCAAATTGGAAGTGGTCAAACAAGAGATGGCAAGGGTGAACGTCAACATTCTAGGAATCAGCGAACTAAAATGGACTGGAATGGGTGAATTTACTCAGATGACCATTACATCTACTACTGCAGGCAGGAATCCCTCAGAAGAAATGGAGTAGCCATCGTGGTCAACAAAAGAGTCTGAAATGCAGTACTTGGATGCAATCTCAAAAACGACAGAATGATCTCTGTTCATCTCCAAGGAAAACCATTCAATATCACAGGAAAATGAATTTGAACGGTTTTAAGAAGACCTACAAGATCTTTTAGAACTAACACCCAAAAAAGATGTCCTCATTATAGGGGACTGGAATGCAAAAGTAGGAAGTTAAAAACACCTAGAGTAACAGGCAAATTTGGCCTTGGAATGCAGAATGAAGCAGGGCAAAGACTAATAGAGTTTTGCCAAGAAAATGCACTGGTCATAGCAAACACCCTTTTCCAACAACACAAGAGAAGACTCTACACATGGACATCACCAGATGGTCAACACCGAAATCAGATTGATTATATTCTCTGCAGCCAAAGATGGAGAAACTCTATACAGTCAGCACAAACAAGACCGGGAGNCACCTGACCTGCCTCTTGAGAAATCTGTATGCAGGTCAGGAAGCAACAGTTAGAAGTGTACATGGAACAACAGACTGGTTCCAAATAGGAAAAGGAGTACGTCAAGGCTGTATATTGTCACCCTGCTTATTTAACTTCTATGCAGAGTACATCATGAGAAACGCTGGACTGGAAGAAACACAAGCTAGAATCAAGATTGCTGGGAGAAATATCAAGAACCTCAGATATACAGATGACACCACCCTTATGGCAGACAGTGAAGAGGAACTAAAAAGCCTCTTGAAGAAAGTGAAAGAGGAAAGCGAAAAAGTTGGCTTAAAGCTCAACATTCAGAAAACAAACATCATGGCATCCAGTCCCATCACTTCATGGGAAATAGACGGGGAAATAGTAGAAACAGTGTCAGACTATTTTTTGGGGGTCCAAAACCACTGCAGATGGTGACTGCAGACATGAAATTAAAAGACGCTTACTCCTTGGAAGAAAAGTTATCACCAACCTAGATAGTATATTCAAAAGCAGAGACATTACTTTGCCGACTAAGTCCATCTAGTCAAGGCTATGGTTTTTCCTGTGGTCATGTATGGATGTGAGAGTTGGACTGTGAAGAAGGCTGAGCACCGAAGAATTGATGCATTTGAACTGTGGTGTTGGAGAAGACTCTTGAGAGTCCCTTGGACTGCAAGGAGGTCCAACCAGTCCATTCTGAAGGAGATCAGTCCTGGGATTTCTTTGGAAGGAATTATGCTAAAGCTGAAGCTCCAGTACTTTGGACACCTGATGCGAAGAGTTGACTCATTGGAAAAGACTCTGATGCTGGGAGAGATTGGGGGCAGGAGGAGAAGGGGATAACAGAGGATGAGATGGCTGGATGGCATCACGGACTCGATGGACGTGGGTATGAGTGAACTCCGGGAGATGATGATGGACAGGGAGGCCTGGCGTGCTGAGATTCATGGGGTCGCAAAGAGTTGGACATGACTGAGCGACTGAACTGAACTGAACTGAACTGAAGATAACACTTCATGCAAAGAAGGTCTCAATAAAGGAAAGAAATGTTATGGACCTAACAGAAGTAGAAGATATTAAGAAGAGGTGGCAAGAATACACAGAAGAACTGTACAAAAAATATCTTCACGACCCAGATAACCACAATGCTATGATCACTCACCTAGAGCCAAACATCCTGGAATGCAAAATCACGTGGACCTTAGGAAGGATCACTATGAACAAAGCTAGTGTAGATGATGGAATTCCAGTTGAGTTATTTCAAATCCTAAAAGATGATGCTGCACTCAATATGCCAGCAAATTTGGAAAACTCAGCAGTGGCCACAGGACTGGAAAAGGTCAATTTTCATTCCAGTCGCAAAGAAAGGCAATGTCAAAGAATGTTCAGACTACCACACAATTACACTCATCTCACATACTAGTAAAGTAATGCTCAAAATTTCCCAAACCAGGTTTCAGCAGTACATGAATGCAAACTTTCAGATGTTCAAGCTGGATTTAGAAAAGGCAGATGAACTAGAGATCAAATTGCCAACATCTGCTGGATCACCAAAAAAGCAAGAGAGTTCCAGAGAAATATCTACTTCTGCTTTATTGACAATGCCAAAGCCTTTGACTGTGTGGATCCCGACAAACTCTGGAAAATTCTGAAAGAGATGTGAATAGCAGACCACTTGACTGGCCTCTTGAGAAATCTGTACGCAGGTCAGGAAGCAAGTTAGAACTGGACATGGAATAACAGACTGGTTCCAAATAGGAAAAGGAGTACAGCAAGGCTGTATTTTGCCACCCTGCTTATTTAACTTATATGCAGAGTACATCATGAAAAACGCTGGGCTGGAAGAAGCACAAGCTAGAATCACGATTGTCAGGAGAAATATCAATAACCTCAGATATGTAGATGAGACCACCCTTATGGCAGAAAGTGAAGAAGAACTAAAGAGCCTCTTAATGAAAGTGAAAGAGGAGAGTGAAAAAGTTGGCTTAAAGCTCAACATTCAGAAAACTAATATCATGGCATCTGGTCCCATCACTTCATAGCAAATAGATGGGGAAAAAATGGAAACAGTGACTGACTTTACTTTTTTGGGCTCCAACATCACTGCAGATGGTGATGGATTATAGCAGCCATGAAATTAAAAGATGCTTACTCCTTGGAAGAAAAGTTATGATCAACCTGAAGTGAAGTGAAGTCGCTCAGTCGTGTCTGACTCTTTGGGACCCCATAGACTGGGGCCTACCAGGCTCCTCTGTCCATGGGATTTTCTAGGCAATAGTACTGGAGTGGATTGCCATCTTCCCAACCCAGGGCTTGAACCCGGGTCTCCTGCATTGTAGACAGATGCTTTACCATCTGAGCCACCAGGGAAGTCCAGCATATTAAAAAGAAGAGACATAGTACTGGAAGATTGCTATCTTCCCAACCCAGGGCTTGAACCCGGGTCTCCTGCATTGTAGACAGATGCTTTACCATCTGAGCCACCAGGGAAGTCCCATGATCAACCTAGACAGCATATTAAAAAGAAGAGACATTACTTTGCCAACAAAGGTTCATCTAGTCAAGGCTATGGTTTTTCCAGTGGTCATGTATGGATGTGAGAGTTGGACTCTAAAGAAAGCTGAGCACCAAAGAATTGATGCTTTTGAACTGTGGTTTGAAGAAGATTCTTGAGAGTCCCGCGGAGTGCAAGCAGATCCAACCAGTCCATCCTAAAGGAAATCAGTCTTGAGTGTTCATTGGAAGGACTGATATTGAAGCTGAAACTCCAATACTTTGTCCACTTGATGTGAAGAGCTAACTCATTTGAAAATACCCTGATGCTGAGAAAGGTTGAAGGCAGGAAGAAAAGAGGATGACAGAGGATGAAATGGTTGGATGGCATCATCAACTCAGTGGGCATGAGTTTGTGTAAACTTCGGGAGCTGGTCATCGACAGGCAGACCTGGTGTGCTGTGGTTCATGAGGTCACAAAGAGTCGGACACAACTGAGTGACTGAACTGAACTCAATTGATTCTGACTGATGTGAGATAATACCTCATTGTAGTTTTGGTTTGCATTTCTCTAATAACTAGTGATATTAAGCATTTTTTATTAGCTATTTGTTTGTCTTCCTTGAAAAAATGTCTGATTAGGTCTTCTGTCCATATTTGATCAGGCTGTTTTTATTTCTGTTATTGAGCTATATGTGCCTCTTATATATTTTGGACATTAAGTTTTTAAATTTTATTTTACAATACTGTATTGGTTTTGCCATACATCAACATGCATCTGTCACGGGTGTATATGAGTTCCCAATCCTGAACCCCCCTCCCCCCTCCCTCCCCATACCACCTCTCTGGGTCATCCCAGTGCACCAGCCCCAAGCATCCTGTATCTTACATGGAACCTAGTCTGGTGATTCGTTTCTTACATGATATTATACATGTTTCAATGCCATTCTCCCAAATCATCCCACCCTCTCCCTCTCCCACAGAGTCCAAAAGTCTGTTCTATACATCTGTGTCTCTTTTGCTGTCTTGCATATACGGTTATTGTTCTCATCTTTCTAAATTCCACATATATGTGTTAGTATGCTATATTGGTGTTTTTCTTTCTGGACACTTCACTGTATAATCAGTTCCAGTTTCATCCACCTCATTAGATGTGATTCAAATGTATTCTTTTTAATGGCTGAATAATACTCCATTGTGTATATATGCCACGGCTTTCTTATCCATTCATCTGCTGATGGACATCTAGGTTACTTCCATGTCCTGGCTATTATAAACAATGCTGTGATGAACATTGGGGGTACATGTGTCTCTTTCAATTCTGGTTTCCTTGGTGTGTATGCCCAGCAATGGGATTGCTGGGTCATAAGGCAGTTATATTTCCAGTTTTTTAAGGAATCTCCACACTGTTCTCCATAGTGGCCGTGCTAGTTTGCATTCCCACCAACAGTGTAAGAGGGTTCCCTTTTCTCCACACCCTCTCCAGCATTTATTGCTTGCAGACTTTTGGATTGCAGCCATTCTGACTGGCATGAAATGGTACTTCATTGTGGTGTGATTTGCATTTCTCTGATAATGAGTGATGTTGAGCATCTTTTCATGTGTTTGTCAGCCATCTGTATGTCTTCTTTGGAGAAATGTCTATTTAGTTCTTTGGCCCATTTTTTTGATTGGGTCGTTTATTTTTCTGGAATTGAGCTGCATAAGTTGCTTGTATTTTTTGAGATTAGTTGTTTGTCAGTTGCTTCATTTGCTATTATTTTCTCCCATTCAGAAGGCTATCTTTTCACCTTGCTTAGAGTTTCCTTTGTTGTGCAGAAGCTTTTAATTTTAATTAGATCCTACTTGTATATTTTTGCTTTTATTTCCGATATTCTGGGAGGTGGGTCATAGAGGATCCTGCTGTGATTTATGTCAGAGAGTGTTTTGCCTATGTTCTTCTCTAGGAGTTTTATAGTTTCTGGTCTTACATTTAGAACTTTAATCCATTTTGAGTTTATTTTTGTGTATGGTATTAGAAAGTGTTCTAGCTTCATTCTTTTACAAGTGGTTGACCAGTTTTACCAGCACCACTTGCTAAAGAGATTGTCTTTAATCCATTGTATATTCTTGCCTCCTTTGTCAAAGATAAGGTGTCCATAGGTGTGTGGATTTATCTCTGGGATTTCTTTTCTGTTCCACTGATCTATATTTCTGTCTTTGTGCCAGTACCATATTGTCTTGATGACTGTGGCTTTGTAGTAGAGCCTGAAGTCAGGGAGGTTGATTCCTCCAGTTCCATTCTTCTTTCTCAAGATTGTTTTGACTATTCGAGGTTTTTTGTATTCCCATACAAATTGTGAAATTATTTGTTCTAGCTCTGTGAAAAATACTGCTGGCAGCTTGATAGAGATTGCTTTGGGTAGTATACTCATTTTCATTATTATGATTCATCCAATTGATATACATGGTATATTTCTCCATCTATTAGTGTCCTCTTTGATTTCTTTCACCAGTGTTTTATAGTTTTCTCTATATAGGTCTTTAGTTTCTTTAGGTAGATATATTCCTAAGTATTTTATTATTTTCGCTGCAATGGTAAATGGAATTGTTTCCTTCATTTCTTTTCCTACTTTCTCATTATTAGTGTATAGGAATGCAAGGGATTTCTGTGTGTTGATTTTATATCCTGCAACTTGACTATATTCATTGATTAGTTCTAGTAATTTTCTAGTGGCGTCTTTAGTGTTTTCTATGTAGAGGATCATGTCATCTGCAAACAGTGAGGATTTACTTCTTCTTTTCCAATTTGGATTCCTTTTATTTCTTTTTCTGCTCAGATTGCTGTGGCCAAAACTTCCAGAACTATGTTGAATAGTATTGGTGAAAGTGGGCACCCTTGTCTTGTCCCTGACTTTAGGGGGAATGCTTTCAATTTTTCACCATATAATGTTTTATAAGTAGTTTCATTTTCTGTTATCTTCTCAAGAGTATGAAAATAACTCCCTCATTCATTTTTTCATTAGGATGCACACATTCAGCAAAGGTTTACACATCTTTTATGGGACCAAAGATAATAGCATGGAAAAGTATTCTGTTCATTTCCATTGTATGACAAATTTGTAGTTTGTGTTCTGTTTATATTTTATGTGCTTTTATTTTGTTAAAAAAACTTTATAAACAAATGAAAAAACTAGGGAGTATAGATAGACAGAAAGTAATTTTCCATTTGATATTTAGCCATACTATCCTGAAAGCCAAAGAAAGCTGATGTCTCTTTAATCACTAAAAATTATTTGGAATCATGTTATGGTACAGATATTTTAGAATTTTGACATATTTTTAATAACTACCATTAGTTGCTGATGTGGCTTTGTGTCACCAGTAGTGTAGAGAAGATCTAAACATGTTAAGACACTGGAAGAAAAAACATTTTTGCATAAACCAAGGTTTTAAAGATTAGCACCAAAGTAAAATGTAAAGCTCCTTTGCACTGAAAATATACTTATATTTTTCTATAATGACACTGAAACCACTTTTTAAAAACTGACTAATATATCTTTATGATTTATATCATTTCTTCATTTCTTGTTCAAAATTTCTATCCCTATAAGGCATATAATCTGTCTTAAGGCATATCATTCTTTTCAAAATTTAAATATGTATTTTGATTCAATGTCTGCTTCTGAAACTATTACATACTTTAAGTATAAAATAATTTTATTTTTCTTTTGCCTTGAGATATATACTAGCCATTATTTTATTTTGATAAATTCTCAGCATAACTTAAGATTTTTATTTAAATTTGTCTTTTATAACAACGCTAGATTGTTTTCTTAAATAAAAGGCCATATATGCTAATTGTAGAAATTACACACCATCAGTATAAAATTTAAAATGCTAATCCTTCTGTCAGTCTCCTTTTAAAATAAAAAAGAAAATAGCAAACAATCAATTTGGTAAGTCAATATCTCCACTCCTCTTTCAGCAAAATTCAGATATCTAAGATATTCAGAGATCTCAGAATCTTAGATTTCTCTCAATTTAGGATTTAGGAATGGCTGGATACATCAGTAGCACTAAAATATGTTTTTGGTATCAGGGAAACTTTGGGAGAAAGAAATCATCCTTCAAATAGAGAAAGTACATTTAAGCTGATTTAGAGATGATTGGCCTTTATTTGTTCTGTTCAGTTCATTTAAGTCACTCAGTCTCTGTGACCCCTGGACTACAGTGCCAGGCTTTCCTGTTCATCACTATCTCCTGTAATTTGCTGAAACACATGTCTGTCAAGTTAGTTATGCCACCAACCATCTGATTCTCTATTATCTAATTCTCCTCCTGCCTTTGGTCTTCCAATATCAGGGTCTTATGCAATGAATCATTTCTTCACATCAGGTGGCCAAAACATTGGAGCTTCAGCTTTAGCATCAGTCCTTCCAGTCAATATTCAGGATTGATTTCCTTTAGGATTTACTGGTTTGATTTGTGGTCCAAGGGACTCTCAATAGTGTTCTGGAATACCAAAGTTCAAAAGCATCACTTCTTCGGTGCTCAGCCTTCTTACATCCATACATGACTACTGGAAAAACCACAGCTTTGACGATGTGGAACTTTGTAGGCAAAGTAATGTCGCTGCTTTTTAATATGCTGTCTCGGTTTGTCAGAACTTCTCTTCCAAGGAGAAAGTGTTTTTTAATTTCATGGCTGAAATCACCATCTGCAGTGATTTTGGAGCTCAAGAAAATAAAGTCTGTCACTGTTTCCATTGTTTCCCTATCTATTTGCCATGAAGTGATGGGATTGTATGCCATGATCTTAGGTTTTTGAATGTTGAGTTTTAAGTGACCTTTTTCACTCTCCGCTTTCACCTTCATCAAGAGACTCTTTAGTTCCTCTTAGCTTTTGCCATAAGGGTGGTTTCATCTACATATTTGAGGTTATTGATATTTCTCCCTGAAGTCTCAATTCCAGCTTGTTTGTCATCCAGCCTAGCATTTTGCATGATGTACTCTGCATATAAGTTAAATAAGCAGGATAATAATATACAGCTTTGATGTACTCCTTTCTTAATACGGAACCAGTCTGCTGTTCCATGTCCAGTTCTAACTGTTGCTTCCTGACCTGCATGCAAATGTCTCTGGAGGTAGGTAAGTTGGTCTGGTATTTCCATCCCTTTAAGAATTTTCCACAACTGTGGTCCACACCGTCAAAGGCTTTCATGTAGTCAATGAAGCAGAAGATATTTTCCTGGAATTCTCTTGCTTTTTCTATGATCCAATGGATATTGGCAATTTTATCTCTTTGTTACTCTGCCTTTTCTAAATCCAGTTTGAACATCTGGAAGTTCTTGGCTTACATATTGTTGAAACCTTGCTTGCTAGCATTTGAAATAACTCCAATTGTGTGGTAGTTTGAGCATTCTCTTGTCTTTCTTTGGGATTGGAATGAAAACTTGTCTTTTCCCGTCCTGTGGCCACTGCTGAGTTTTCCAAATTTGCTGGCATATTGAGTGTAGCACTTTCACAGCATCAACTTTTAGGATTTGAAGTAGTTCAACTAGAATTTCATCATATTTACTAGCGTTTTTATTGATGCTTCCTAAGGCCCATTTGACTTTGCACTTCAGAATGTCTTGCTCTAGGTGAGTGATCACACCATTGTGGTTATGTTCATCATTAAGATGTTTTTTTTGTATACTTCTGTGTATTCTTACCACTTCTTCTTAATATCTTTTGTTTCTGTTAGTTCCATACTGTCTGTCCTTTATTGTGCCCACTTTTGCATGAAATATTTCCCTGGTATCTCTAATTTTCTTGAAGAGTTCACTACTCTTTCCCATTGTATTGTTTTCCTCTATTTCACTGCACTGATCACTTAGGAAGACTTTCTTATCTTTCATTGTTATTGTTTGGAACTCTGCATTCAGATGGATATATCTTTCCTTTTCTTCTTTGACTTTAGTTTCTCTTCTTTTCTCAGATATCTGTAAGGCTTCTTCAGACAGCCATTTTGCCTTTTTTCATTTCTTTTTCATGGTGATTATTTTGATCAGTGCCTCCTGTACAATGTTATGAACCTCCATCACATAGTTTTTCAGGAACTCTGTCTATCAAATCTAATCTCTTCAATCTATTTCTCACTTCAACTCCATAATCGTAAGGGATTTGATTTAGGTCAAATACTATCTAGATACAAATATCAAGGGCTGAGAGCAGCTACTCCACGTTCAAGGTCAGGAGGGGTGGTCATCAGGAGATACCCCTCGTCTGAAGTAAGAGAAACCCAAGAAGACGGTAAGTGTTGCAAGAGGGCATCAGAAGTCAGACACACTGAAACCATAATCACAGAAAACTAGTCAATCTGATCACACGGACCACAGCCTGGTCTAACTCAATGAAACTAAGGCATGCTCTGTGGGGCCACCCAAGATGGGCAGGTCATGGTGGAGAGGTCTGACAGAATGTGGTCCACTGGAGAAGGGATGGCAAACTACTTCAGTATTCTTGCCTTGAGAACCCCATGAACAGTAGGAAAAGGCAAAATGATAGGATACTGAAAGAGGAACTCCCCAGGTCGGTAGGTGCCCAATATGCTACTGGAGATCAGTGGAGAAATAAGTCCAGAAAGAATGAAGGGATGGAGCCAAAGCAAAAACAATACCCAGTTGCGGATGTGACTGGTGATAGAAGCAAATTGTGATGCTGTAAAGAGCAATATTGCATAGGAACCTGAAATGTCAGGTCCATGAATCAAGGCAAAGGGAAGTAGTCAAACAGGAGATGGCAAGAGTAAACATCAACATTCTAGGAATCAGCGAACTAAAATGGACTGGAATGGGTGAATTTAACTCAGATGGCCAGTATATCAAAAACTGAGGCAGGAATCGCTTAGAAGAAATGGAGTACTCATCACGGTCAACAAAAGAGTCTGAAATGCAGTACTTGGATGCAATCTCAAAAATGACAGAATGATGTCTGTTCATTTCCAAGGCAAACCATTCAATATCACAGTTATCCAAGTCTATGCCCCAGCCAGTAACGCAAAAGAAGCTGAAGTTGAACAGTTCTATGAAGACCTACAAGACCTTTTAGAACTAACACACAAAAAAGATGTCCTTTTCATTAGAGGGGACTGGAATGAAAAAGTAGGAAGTCAAGAAACACCTGGAGTAACAGGCAAATTTGGCCTTGGAGTACAGAATGAAGCAGGGCAAAGGCTAAAAGAGTTTTTCCAAGAGAACGCACTGGTCATAGCAAACACCCTCTTCCAACAACACTAGAGAAGACAATACACATGGACATCACCAGATGGTCAACACTGAAATCACATTGATTATATTCTTTGAAGCCAAAGGTGGGGAAGCTCTGTACAGTCAGTAAAAACAAGACCGGGAGCTGACTGTAGCTCAGATCATGAACTCCTTATTGCCAAATTCAGACTTAAAGATAAGATAGTATGGAAAACCATTAGACCATTCAGGTATGACCTAAATCAAAACCCTTATGATTATACAGTGGAAGTGAGAAATAGATTTAAGGGACTAGATCTGATAGATAGAGTGCCTGATGAACCATGGACGGAGGTTCATGACATTGTAGAGGACACAGGGATCAAGACCATCCCCATGGAAAAGAAATGCAAAAAAGCAAAATGGCTGTCTGGGGAGGCCTTACAAAGAGCTGTGAAAAGAAGAGAAGTGAAAACAAAGGAGAAAAGGAAAGATACAAGCATCTGAATGCAGAGTTCCAAAGAAAAGCAAGAAGATATAAGAAAGGTTTCTTCAGCAATCAATGCAAAGAAATAGAGGAAAAGAACAGAATGGGAAAGACTAGAGTTCTCTTCAAGAAAATCAGAGATAC
This sequence comes from Redunca redunca, assembly GCA_006410935.1. Lineage (NCBI taxonomy): Eukaryota > Metazoa > Chordata > Mammalia > Artiodactyla > Bovidae > Redunca > Redunca redunca. The sequence goes on from SJYQ01001985.1 coordinate 314,136, forward strand.
CAAAGGAAAATTTCATGCAAAGATAGGCTTGATAAAGGACAGAAATGCTATGGACCTAACAGAAGCAGAAGATATTAAGAAGAAGTGGCAAGAAACACAGAAGAACTGTACAAAAAAGATCATAACGACCAAGATAATCATGATGGTGTGATCACTCACCTAGAGCCAGGCATCCTGGAATGTGAAGGTGAGTGGGCCTTAGAAAGCATCACTATGAACAAAGCTAGTGGAGGTGATGGAATTCCAGTTGAGCTCTTTCAAACCCTGAGAGATGATGCTGTGAAAGTGCTGCACTCAATAGGCCAGCAAATTTGGAAAAATCAGCAGTGGCCGCAGGACTGGAAAAGGTCAGTTTTCATTCCAATCCCAATGAAAGGCAATGCCAAAGAATGCTCAAACTACTGCACAATTGCACTCATCTCACACACTAGTAAAGTAATGCTCAAAATTCTCCAAGCCAGGCTTCAGCAATCCATGAACCATGAACTTCCAGATGCTCAAGCTGGTTTTAGAAAAGGCAGAGGAACCAGAGATCAAATTGCCAACATCCGTTGGATCATGGAAAAAGCAAGAGAGTTCCAGAAAAACATCTATTTCTGCTTTATTGACTAAGCCAAAGCCTTTGACTGTGTGGATCACAATAAACTGGAAAATTATGAAAGTGATGGGAATACCAGACCACCTGACCTGCCCCTTGAGAAATCTGTATGCAGGTCAGGAAGCAACAGTTAGAAGTGTACATGGAATAACAGACTGGTTCCAAATAGGAAAAGGAGTACGTCAAAGCTGTATATTGGCACCCTGCTTATTTAACTTATGTGCAAAATGCATCATGAGAAACGCTGGGCTGGAAGAAGCAGAAGCTGGAATCAGGATTGCCAGGAGAAATATCAATAACCTCAGATATGCAGATGACACCACCCTTATGGCAGAAAGGAATAGGAACTAAAAAGCCTCTTGAAAGTGAAGGAGGAGAGTGAAAACGTTGGCTTAAAGCTCAACATTCAGAAAACGAAGATCATTGTATCTGGTCCCATCACTTCACGGGAAATAGATGGGGAAACAGTGGAAACAGTGTCAGAGTGTATTTTTGGGGGCTCGAACATCACTGCAGGTGTTGATTGCAGCCATGAAATTAAAAGATTCTTACTCTTTGGAAGGAAAATTATGACCAACCTAGATAGCATATTCAAAAGCAGAGACATTACTTTGCCAACAAGGATCTGTCTAGTCGAGGCTATGGTTTTTCCAGTAGTTATGTCTGGATGTGAGAGTTGGACTGTGAAGAAAGCTGAGCACCGAAGAAATTATGCTTTTGAACTGTGGTGTTGAGAAGACTCTTGAGAATCCCTTGGGCTGCAAGGAGATCCAACCAGTCCATTCTAAAGAAGATCAGTCTTGGGTGTTCTTTGGAAGGAATGATGCTAAACCTAAAACTCCAGTACTTTGGCCATCTCACGCAAAGAGTTGACTCATTGAAAAGAATCTGATGCTGGGTGGGATTGGGGGCAGGAGGAGAAGGGGGCGACAGAGGATGAGATGGCTGGGTGGCATCACTGTCTCAATGGATGTGTGTTTGAGTGTAATCCGAGAGTTGGTGATAGACAGGGAGGCCTGGCGTGCTGCAGTTCATGGGGTCGCAAAGAGTCGGACACGACTGAGCGACTGAACTGAACTGAACTGAGCAACTGAACTGAACTGAATTGCCTAGTGGTTTTCCCTACTCTCTTCCATTTAAATCTGAATTTAGCAATAAGCAGTTCATGATCTGAGCCACAGTTAGCTCCTCGTCTTGTTTTTGCTGACTGTTTGGATTACCTCAATATTCAGCTGCAAATAATATAGTCAAGCTGATTTCGGTATTGACTATTTGGTCATGTCCATGTGTAGAGTCTTCTCTTGTGTTGTTGGAAGAGAGTCTTTGCTATGTGTTGTACATGCTTTTGGCAAAACTCTGTTAGCATTTGCCCTGGTTCATTTTGTACTCCAAGACCAAACTTTCCTGTTAGTCTAGGTATCTTCCAACTTCCTACTTTTGCATTCCAGACCCCTATAATAAAAAGGATATCTTTTGGGGGTGTTAGTTCTAGAAGTTCTTGTAGGTCTTCATAGAATCATTCAAATTCAGCTTCTTTGGCATTAGTGGTTGTGGCATTGACTTGGATTTTGTGATATTGAATGGTTTACCTTGGAAAAGAGCAGAGATCATTCTGTCATTTTTGAAGTTGCACACAAGTATTGCATTTTTGACTCTTTTGTTGACTATGAGGCCTACTCCATTTCTTCTAAGTGATTCTTGCCCACAGTAGTAGGTATGATGGTTGTCTGAATTGAATTGTCCATTTTCGTCCATTTTATTTCACTGATTCCTAAATTGTTGATGTTCACTCTTGCCATCTCCTGCTTTACTACATCCAGTTAACCTTGTTTCATTGACCTAACATTCCAGGTTCCTATGCAATATTGTTCTTTACAAAATCAGACTTTTTCCGAATGGACATATTTCTAAATAAAATACAGTTTCTGTCACTCATATTATGCTCTGAATATTTAATTTGGATTCATGGTTTTCAGTTCTGTGGTACGGTAGCTTCAGTAAGAATTTGAGAATAAGAAAGTATGCAGGGGGAAGAGAGAAGATGGCGGAGGAATAGGACGAGGAGATTACTTTCTCCCTCACAAATTCCTCAAAAAAACATTTCAACGCCAAGCAAACTCCACAAAACAACTTCTGAATGCTGGCAGAAGACATCAAGCACCCAGAAAAACAGATCATTGCCTTCAAGAACAGGTAGGGAAAGAATATAAAGGACGAAAAAGGAGACAAAGGAGGTGGGGAGGGAGCTCCATCCCGGGTAGGGAAGCCCGACCCGGGAAAGGAACTTTAAGAAGAGAGATTTCCAAACACCAGGAAACACTCTCCCTGCCGAGTCTGTGGAGAGCCCTGGAAGCACAGAGGGCATCATAACAGGAACGATACATAATAATTAAAACCGACAGATTACAAGCCCAACAGTGACTTCCCCAGCGGAAAAGCAGCACAGAAACCTGCACCCGCCACTAGCAAGTGGGGGCGGGGCGGGGACGCGCGGGAGGCGCAGGCTGCATGGCTTTGTAAGAATCGGGTTGGAACGCCCGGCAAGTAACCAGAACAAACTAACTTGGGCTAGTAAACCTGACTGGGGGATAGATAACTACACGAAAAGCTCGAACATAGGACACCACCAGGACCACACTCAGAACAAAGGACAGAACAGAAGTAGCTGGCTGCAGACCATCCCCCACCAGGGACAGGCAGCCAGAGCCGTAAGGGCTGGAAAGGGACAATCGCAGCCCCGGAGAGACTTTCCCTGCCAAACGGCAAGCAGGCTTCTTTGCTAAAACTTCTGGGGGTGCTGGTCAGTGGTACACCCAGAAGACTGAGCAGCAGGGGAGAGAAACGTGACGGGTCACAGAGACTGCGGCCGCCGGGCACCTGGGAAACTCGGAATTGGGAAGGGCACGAGGCGCAACCCCAGCCCAATCTGTACCTCCGGGAGATGGCTGAGTGCCAAACCCGAGCGGATTAGACTGGGGAGGGGAACGCAGCCGAGGGCTGGCCTCAGACGGTTCCCAGCAGAGCAGCGTGGAGCCCGAGGCCCGGCTTGTGCTCCCGCTGCACGACACCGCGAGCGGCCCGTGCACCGAGCGGATTAGACTACGGAGGGGAACGCAGCCGAGGGCTGGCCTCAGACGGTTCCTGGCAGAGCAGCGTGGAGCTTGAGCGGCGCGGCTTGTGCGCCCGCTGCGCCGACACCACGAGCGGCCCGTGCGCTGAGCGGATTAGACTAGGGAGGGGAACGCAGCCGAGGGCTGGCCTCAGACGGTTCCCAGCAGAGCAGCGTGGAGCCCGAGGCCCGGCTTGTGCTCCCGCTGCGCGACACCGCGAGCGGCCCGTGCACCGAGCGGATTAGACTACGGAGGGGAACGCAGCCGAGGGCTGGCCTCAGACGGTTCCTGGCAGAGCAGCGTGGAGCTTGAGCGGCGCGGCTTGTGCGCCCGCTGCACCGACACCACGAGCGGCCCGTGCGCGGAGCGGTTTAGACTAGGGAGGGGAACGCAGCCGAGGGCTGGCCTCAGACGGTTCCCGACGGAGCAGCGCCGCGAGCGGCCCGTGAGCCGAGCGGATTAGACTAGGGAGGGGAACGCAGCCGAGGGCTGGCCTCAGACGGTTCCCGGCGGAGCAGCGTGGAGCCCTAGCGGAGCGGCTTGTACGCCCGCTGCGCGACACCGCGAGCGACCCGTGTGCCCCCGCCCGCCACTGCCAGCAGCTTGAGGGCCTCCAGCCCGCCGCCGCGAGTGGCCTCTGCGCCTCAAGCAGGGACAAACCCAACGGGGCTGAGGCACCACGTACACATGACAGAGTTATCAGTGTGCAGCATCCCTCCCTCCCCACAGCGAGGTTGAAGAGTGAGCCAAAAAAAGAAAAAAAAAAAAAAAGGTCCACCACCGACACCACCCCGAGCCAGGACGGAAATCTGACATGGAAGAGACCAGCAAACAGAGGTTAAACAGAGGGAACCGCCTTGAAAGTGACCTCACAGGGCCCACAACTCCAAAGAATGGGACAGATATAATATTATTATTTTTACAACCATTACACCCCTTGTTTGTTCTCCCCCCCTTTTTTTTTCTTTTTCTTCTCCACCCACTTTGTTTTCTTTTTCTCTAAGTATTTAAAATTGATAAGC
>SJYQ01001985.1:321908-334299 GCA_006410935.1 Redunca redunca
GTATACTATCATGTAAGAAACGAATCGCCAGTCAATGTCCGATGCAGGATACAGGATGCTTGGGACTGGTGCAAGAAGAGGACCCAGAGGGATGGTATGGGGTGGGAGGTGGGAGGGGATTCGTGTTTGGGAACGCATGTACACTCGTGGTGAATTAATGTCAATGTTTGGCAAAACCAATACAGTAATGTAAAGTAAACAAAGTAAAAATAAAAATTATTAAAAAAAAAAAAAAGAAACTATGCAAACATTACTTTAGCACACAATATCAACAACATTGGTTTTGTGTCTAAAATTTGATAAGAGATGGTTCTACAGTGACTTTGGCAGTGGCATGACACTACCCTAGGAGCAAACTCCAGCCTTATTGGCTTTGAACATGAGCAGCTTCAGCGTGAACATAAATAAGAAGCCAGCCCATGCAGTACAAATAACATGCATGAGCTCTCATGGCATTAGATTAGTCCCTGAGTGCAAACATTCCAGTTCTGTCATCTAATCCAGTTCTTTGCAAACTCTAACATACCTGTGAATCACCTGGGGATTTTATTGAAATTGAAGATTCTGTTTGTGTCTGAGGAAGGGTCTCAGATTATGAACTTGAAAAATATTTCTACATAGTGTTGACACTGCTAGTCCATAGATTAACTTTGAATTGGAAGCCTCTGTGACATGGAACAACAGACTGGTTCCAAATAGGAAAAGGAGTACGTCAAGGCTGTATATTGTCACCCTGCTTCCTTAACGTATATACAGAGTATATCATGAAAAATGTCAGGCTGGAAGAAGCAAAAGTTGGAATCAAGATTGCCGGGAGAAATATCAATAAACTCAGATATGCAGATGACACCACTCTTATGGCAGAAAGGAAGAGGAATTAAAAAGCCTCTTTATGAAAGTGAAAGAGGAGAGTGAAAAAGTTGGCTTAAAGCTCAACATTCAGAAAACTAAGATCACGGCATCTGGTCCCATCACTTCATGGCAAATAGATGGGGAAACAGTGGAAACAGTGTCTGACTTTATTTTGGGGGGCTCCAAAATCACTGCAGATGGTGATTGCAGCCATGAAATTAAAAGACGCTTACTCCTTGGAAGGAAAGTTACAACCAACCTAGATGGCATATTCAAAAGCAGAGACATTACTTTGCCAACAAATGTCTGTCTAGTCAAGGCTATGGTTTTTCCAGTTGTCATGTATGGATGTGAGAGTTGGGCTATAAAGAAAGCTGAGCACCGAAGAATTGATGCTTTTGAACTGTGGTGTTGGAGAAGATTCTTGAGAATCCCTTGGACTGCAAGGAGATCCAACCAGCCCATTCTAAGGAAGATTAGTCCTGGGTGTTCATTGAAAGGACTGATCCTAAATCTGAAACTCCAATACTTTGGCCAACTCACGTGAAGAGCTGACTCATTGGAAAAGTGTCTGAAGCTGGGAGGGAGTGGGGGCAGGATGAGAAAGGGACAACAGAGGATGAGATGGCTGGACGGCATCGTCGACTCATTGGACATGAGTTTGTGTGAACTCCTGGAGTTGGTGATGGACAGGGAGGCCTGCCGTGCTGCGATTCATGGGGTTGCAAAGAGTCGGACACGAGTGAGTGACTGAACTGAACTGAACTGAACTGAGGCATCTAGAATTAACAAAAGTGAACTGGAGCAGGAAAAGAAAAAACTGTTATACGCTGGGATAAAAATCCCTTGTGAACAACCAAATAATTTAGAGGAAATTTAAAGTGATCTCCGGAGGATGAAGCTTTTCTGATAAAAATCTAAATTCTGTTAAGCTAGTTAGACTAGGGACATCTGTTACATATGGCAAATATCTAATCTTAAACTGTAACACCTTTACCTACTTGAGCTTGAATATATAAAAAAAGAACACTTTCAATTGCAGATTAAAATTATTATATTGCTTTCTTCTCTTTTTATACTATCTCACTAGAGTTTAATATTTACTGAAGGTATTCAAGAAATAATTCAAATTTCCAAATATGTGTTTTGTGGTACAAATACTTTTGATTGTAGAGCTTGTAACAACTTATCACAACTTAATCACAGTTCACATGAGGTAAATGAATTAAAGTATGTCACATAATGGTACAGTTAGGAAAAGATTGATGGGAGATGGATGTGGCTAAATCTAGAATAATTGCCCCAAAGCTCCTTAACAAACTCTGTCTCTGTTTTTGTTTGATTAGACTTTTCTCAGAATACTCAATCATGTAGTGGGAAGATGCCTGACATGAGTCCAAATCCAAGCATTCCCTAGACTTATTTGATGGAGACCATAATCCTAGTAGAGAAAATGACATCCAGTGCAGCACGAAAGCAATAGAACCACAGTGGCTTCTGGAGTTTATGAGGAGAGAGCTAAGAAGACTCACATGCCTATGTTTCACTGGGTTGTGTGGGGAGGTCAGCCAACATTTCCAGTGTTCTAAGGAAGTTTCAAAAGTCTTAATTAAAGGTAGTTGGACCACAAATGTTCTTGAACTTCTGGACAAAAAGATTCTTGAACTTCTGGCAGGAAGAACTCAAGGTTTAAAAATATACTAAGAAGGTGCAATAGTTGGACCAGTCTTGGTTTTCAAAGATTAATGCCAACTGAGGGCCAATGGGAAACACACACTACAGTGAAAGAAACTCAACATGCACAAATTACAACTGAGCATTAGATAACCTGGTGCCATATACAAACAGCCTTTCCCAACAAATATAGATGTTCTTTCAGGGAAAAGCAGGGAACCGGAACTGGATCTTCAGTAGATGAAGTTTAAACCTTTCAATTCAAATTGAAATTTTAGTAGATCCAAAAATAACCAAGGAAACACAGAAATGATGAGTTAATCATAAAATGGCTAGCTCTAGTTTGTTTGCACTATTGAATGCAAGTGTAGGACTAAAATAAACATAGGAAAAATATTCTTTTTATTAACTGAAGTTTTAATTGTGAAATTTCTTTCTGTAAATTTTTTTTTACATGAACATGCCACAGTATTTTTTAAAAATTTAATCTCTTTGTGATTAAGACATTTGGAAATAGAATTTTGAACCTGATGTTTTCATTGTATATACTTTTTCAAAATGCTTATACTGTACTTTTTCTACCTCTTACCAATGTTTTCTGTTATCTTTGAATTTAAATTAACCTTCTACGTACAATGTCTTATTGAGAAAATGCTAACTCTAAGCGAATTTCTGTGTGAAGTGCTTTCAAACATTTTCTCATTTATTTATCACAAAACCTCATTAAATAGACCTTATTGAGATTCTCATTTTAAATAAAAATCATCTTGATTTATAACATGCTGAAAACATGCTGAAATAACATGCTGAAAGTCAAATCCTTAGAATATGTGGGATATAGTATCTGAGTTTAGCATTACAGACTGAGCAATTAACTGTCATATAGTATTTCTTTCAATGTAAACTCTAATGACTAGATAATCTTATGGCAAATTTCAGGAGTAAAGTTCAGGCCAAGGTTACTTTTCCATTTCTGAGTTTATCAACAAGACATAGCATTAGACTTTGATACCTCCCTCAGCAACATGAGATCTATTTTTTTGTGGAAAAGACCTGTATCTTTAGTATGATCTTTTTTTTTTCTCTTTATCTATTCAACTCTAAGTCAGTACATTCCAGTTGAGAGGGACCTGATCCAAGGATAAACCATATGACCCAAGCCTAAGCCTTAATGTCCTTACAAGGACATTTCTCATTGGATCTTATAAAGAGTAAAGAGATTTGTCTTCTACTTTTGGAAGAGTCAGATGTTCTTCCCCATTTTCTGTGAACTTGAGAGTGAGTAATACCTGGAGCTAAAAGAGAGTCCATGAGCCCTGATACAAGTAGCCTCATTGTCTGGACATCTGCATCAGCTACAGTTTTCATTTTCATAACATGAAACTTTCATTACATTACTCAAGAACCCTTGGATTAAATAGTTTTGTTGGGATCTTTATCTCTTACTGTAAACTCATATGGGATAGAAAAGATGCCTGAAGTGAGACCATATGATTTCAAATGAAATATTCATTTGTGGGCAACACTAATCCCATAACTGGAATAACCATCTGGTTCCCACTATATGAGACGGTACTACTGTATGTAACATGCATCTATTTTTTCATATATTTCAGTATATAGGAATTCAGAAGTGAGGATGACCAAATTCTCTCTCTTGATTTTTATTCCATCTTATTTTCGAGATTTTTTCAGCTTTAACCACAGGATACTATTTCCTCCCTGACTCAACTTGTTTCTCCCCTGATTTTCATATGCTTTGTTATTATTTTTCTGTTTTTTTTTTCATCCTTTTACAGTTGGACTCAAACTTTCATTTCTGCCTCTTACAAAACATTCTTTTGTTTTGCCTAACCTTTGACAACCTACTTTTTACTTATTTCAAGATGCTCACATTCCTTTGCATGTCTTTCACAGGACACTTTCTGAAATTCCAGTTTAGGTCAGAGATCAAATCTGAGCTTAAAATTTCTACCAAGATAAAACATCTAATTCTCAGCTTTGATCACCTTGAATTTTGAATGACAGGACATATTATTGAGAATAAATTTGTGTGTGTCAATTTTTGTTGCATAAAAAATCCAGATGAATTATTTTTCTGTATGTTAGCAATTATTTTACTGATTTTCTTCTGATACTTGCTTTTTGAACCCATTTCTGTGCCTTCTCCCTTTATGTTTTCTTGTATGGTTGAAAAGCAACTGTTTTATTGTAGTCTTTTCTCAAAGCACTTAGAGTTTGGGGAAATAGCAGGTGCCAGTGCCCCATCATCAATATTAAGAGCATAAAAAATGCTATCATTTTAACCCAAATAATATGTTATTACAGCCTGCCTAATGATGCAAAGTTAGATTATCAGAAAGATGAAATTTCTGACTCTTTTAACGGTGGCTCAGATGGTAAAGCATCTGTCTGCAAGGCAGAAGACCTGGTTTCAATCTCTGGGTTGGGAAGATCCCTTGGAGAAGGAAATGGCAGCCCAATCCAGTACCTTTGCCTGGAAAATCCCATGGACAGAGGAGCCTGGTAGGCTACAGTCCATGGGGTCACAAAGAGTTGGACACGACTGAGCTACGTCACTTTCTTTCTTTCTTTCACTTTCCAAGGCAAAAAAACTCATCTCAAAGAATTGCAAAATTGAAAAATAAAAATGAGTTAAAATAAGATTAGAGATACATGTTTTATAATATAGCATTTTCTACATAACACCAAATTCCCACCAAAGCATAGTACTGATTACTTTGAAATGTTAAATTATTTATTTCATGTGTGTGTGTTGGTTGGGGGAGGGGTGGGTGTATGGCTATTCCATGTCAGTAAGTTAAAATCTATAACTATTAAATATCCAAACTATCTCTGGCAGAATGATTACTATTGTTAATGATTACTATTTTTTGTTTTTGTTTTTGTTTTTTTTTTTTATCATGATCATGATCCACATCCTTTCTTCCATCTTTAAAGTTATCACAGTAATTTAAGACCCCCTTCTCCAAGATAATTGCAGCTTGTAAACATGAAATTCACTCAGTCATGTCCAACTCTTTGTGATCCCATGGACTGTAACCTGCTAGGTTTCTCTGTCTATAGAATTTTCTGTCTGTGTAATTCTTGTCCAGGCAAGAATACTGGAGTGGGTAGCTGTTACCATCTCCAGGGGATATCCCCAGCCCAGGGATCAAACCCAGGTCTCCCACACTGCAGGTAGATTCTTTACAATCTGAGCAATCAGGGAAGCCCAAGAATACTGGAGGGGGTAGTCTACCTTTTCTTCAGGGGATCTTCACGAACCAGGGATCAAACCATGGTCTCCTGCATTGCAGGCAGTTTCTTTACTGGCTGAGCTACCAGGAAGCTTAGGCTCCCTCATCTCTGGATTTCTGGCTTCTTGCATACACCTTTCTTTCCATCCTCTAATCTCATGCCAGTTTAAAAATTTAAGTTGCAACCCCACTCCTTACATCTAAGACTTATGCAGATAATATAGGTCAAAATTTTATTTCTTTGTTTCAGAAAAGGGAAAAGTTGGCACTTTAAAGATATGAAATTACACATATAAGTCCTATAAGAAGGGCACAATATTTCAGAGGTTAAGCTGACCAGTAGTTGGACAGCCTGGCGTGCTGGGATTCATAGGGTCACAAAGAGTCAGACACGACTGAGCGACTGAACTGAACTGAACTGAGTCAGTGTTTAAAATGTACACCTCAGAACAGAATTTAATTTATGCTGTTGTACACATCAGACACTCTTCATAAATTTAAGTTATTCATTTTTTATAGAAAAAGGTTAAATATATCTGTATGAGAAGGTTAGCCGCATAAAATGTGAAAATTAAGGCTAAAATGCTGATGGTAATAAGTTAGAATATGCCAATAATATTATGTTTTCTTTTACAGTAAAAGGCTGAAGTGTGAAAATCTTTATCCCAGAATCTACAATATTAGTTCTGACAGCTAAGCTTCAGGGCTTTTCCTGCAACTTATGTAATCCAGTTGCTCTTAAAATAATCTTACAAAATATGAACATAATGCATTTCTGCATGGCATATTCAGTACTCCACATAAGATTTAGTCTTGGTTATCTTTCAAACTTACAAACACTCCTAGAGAAGTGATAGTTTGCCATTTCAGATTTTATGTGCTTGTATCTTTGGCAGTAAAACTAATATATCATCTCAGCAGTATACTCACTTTATAAAAGCAAGGGTTTTCAAATTGAGACACATACCTAGCTTTAGGCAGAATGACATGAGAACCTTGACTTTTGATTAACATTTCTGATCACTACATGGAATGATAAAAGCTGTACAGACAGTATAGGTGTGAATATATGAGTTCTAAGTCGTCACAGTAAGCATGCAAATCCAGCAGGCCCATCATGCATCCCCTCTGTACCTTTTTCTTCAAGGGACAGTTCAATGGTTCTTTGTTGTTTAAAATGTGCAGATTATTTACACTGCCATTCTAGTCATTTTGTGGGGCTTCCCTAGTAGCTCAAATGGTAAAGAATCTGCCTGCAATGCAGGAAACCTGGGTTCAGTCCCCAGGTTGGGAAGATCTCCTGGAGAAGGAAATAGCAACCTAATCCAGTATTCTTGCCTGGAGAAGAATTCCAGGAACAGAGGAGCCTGGCAGGCTAAAGTCCATGGGGCCGCTAAGAGTAGGACATGACTGAGCGATGAAATTTATTTTTCTTTCAAGTCCTTTTGTAATATTATTACCAAATCATTATCGGCAGGTCATGAGCACCTTTCTCCTCCTTCAACCCCTCTTCCTTCTTGTGATTCCTTTAAAGGTGTGAGAAAGAAAAGAAAAATATTTTCTTAGTTCAGAAGTCATACAAAAACAGACCAAAGGTCAAACTTCGCCCTTTTAACAGTGTGAGATTTCCCCAACTGTTCCTTTAATATAAAGTTTTTGTTTGTGTTGGTGTTGCCTATACTGGGACAATATTATCTTTTACATTGCAGCCTCTTTTCTCATTATGCCTCTAAATTTGCCTTCACTAAGATTTCTGACTGCATATACAGAGTCTTTAGAGTGACCGCAACATCCAACAGCTCCATAATTCTTCTATATTTCCATTTCCATTTCATTTATATTGTCCCTTTTTCAGTATTAACACTTTTCATTTCTTTGCCACATTTTCACTTTTTTCAGCCAATTACTTCATTCTCTTATTGATTTTTGTAAATTTCACATGAGCTTATCACTATGAGACAAGCAGTCAGCACAACTATGGGCTTTGCTGTCAGAATAACAGATTTATAATGACCAGCCATTGGCAGACTTTGAAAGAAGTGGCATGGTTGGTCACTGATCATGTTGTGCATCTGTTATTTACATGATTTGTGGACTGAAAAGCTAATAATGAAGTTTATACTTTATGCAACTACTCACACTTAATATAACATGGTAATTAAAATTTGAACTGTTGTTGGAACACTGCTATTATTTTACTAAAACTTGGTAACTGATCTTTGAAATGGAAAATTGATGTTTAAATATTTAAACAATACAAGAACATAGTTTTATTTGGTCTCTCACCACAATTCCAATTTTTCTATTTCTCGAAAGTACTATTTATTTGCTTCCTTCCATATTCTTTCAATTTAAAACATATGAACATAAATAAATTTTAAAAGTTAATTCTTTTCTTCTTTTGGTTTCCAAAATAAATGGGACACTGGAGCCTAGAACAGCACCTGGGACATAGTATAGGTTCAATAAATACCTGTGGGACAAATGTGTGCTATTTGCTACAACTTCTTTCACTGAACATTAATGTGTAAAGACTTTTTCACAAAAACACTTATGGAATTGCTCCTTTTATTATAATGACTGAATAATATCACATATCAATAAAGTAGTATTTTATGTGTTAGTTCCCTGTTAATGGACAGTCATTTTAGTTTAGCTTTTTTTTTTTTTTCTACTAGAGAAAAAGGCAACCCACTCCAGTATTCTTGCCTAGAAAATCCCATGGACGAAGGAATCTTGTAGGCTATATAGTCCTTAGGGTCGCAAAGAGTCAGACATGACTGAGCGACTTCACTTTCTTTCAGTTCACTAGGAAAAAAAAAAAATCAGCAAATGTCCTTGCTTATATCTTTTGTATATCCATTGACTCTTTCCCTAAAGTAGTGAATTGCTATATCTGTCCTTTCCTTTTCCTAATCCTGTGTTAACTTTTTTACTTTATATGATGTCAACATTTGAGATTCCCTGATAGCTCAGCTGGTAAAGAATCCACCTGCCATTCAGGAGACCCTGGTTTGATTCCCAGGTCTGGAAATTCCACTGAAGAAGGGAAAGGTTATCCACTCCAGTATTCTGGCCTGGAGAATTCCATGGACTGTATGGTCCATGGGGTCACAAACAGTCGGACACGACTAAGTGACTTTCAATGTTTTGAAAAGTTTTGTCTCATAATTTAATCTTGTCTAAAGTGTAGATTTACATAAATTTATTTTTAACCTGTGAAGTTACACTAATATATCAAATCTAGAAGTTTTTTCCTCAATAAAGCAATAATANTCAGGATTTTTAAAGCCATTTTAGAACAGCTGTAATAGGAAAGAAAATGAAGGACACAACTATAAATAATACATACTTAACTTCTCTTAAACTGTCATCTTACCTGACACTGAGAAGGAAGAAGTCTCCTAAGCAAATACTAGTTCACCTCTTAACTCCCAGAGGCCAGTTCAGTTCAAACTATCTGGTTTTGAAGCCCTGTGTCTGGGAAGGTACAAAATTGTGATCTCAACTGAAGCAGCCACTGGAGTCTGAATAATTTTATATTTCAGGAGATCTTGTCTAAGACTGATTTTCCTCATACATGAATGTTTTATCAACAAATTTATAAAATTCCTAGTGTAGATAACTATAATTTGAGTTTGCCATGAGTGCATGCTAAATTGCTTCGGTTGTATCCAACTTTCTGCATCCCAATTTGTGTTTAGTTGCCAAATATATTATCAGAAAATTAGACAAAACATTATAATCATTTTATATGTTTGCATGGTATATTAATCATTAGATTAATCCATATAGTACTGCTATTTTTTAAGTAAAATGTTGAACATTAATGATGTGCATGCAGACAAGGTCGCTTCAGTTGTGTCTGACGCTCTGTGACCCTATGGAATTTAGCTTGCCAGGCTACTCTGTCCATAGGATTATCCAGGCAAGAATACTGGTGTGGGTTGCCATGACCTCCACCAGGGTTCTTACTGACCCAGTAATCAAACCTAACTCACTCAAAACTCCTGCATTGGCAGGCCAATTCTTTACCACAAATCCCATCTGGGAAACCCCACTCAGTTCAGTTTAGTCCAGTCACTCAGTCGGGTCCTACTCTCTGCAACCCCATGAATTGCAGCCCGCCAGGCCTCCGTGTCCATCACCAACTCCTGGAGTTCATTCAAACTCACGTCCATCGAGTCAGTGATGCCATCCAGCCATCTCATCCTCTGTTGTCCCCTTCTACTGCCCCCAATCCCTCCCAGCATCAGAGTCTTTTCCAATGAATCAACTCTTCACATGAGGTGGCCAAAGTACAGGAGTTTCAGCTTTAGCATCATTCCTTCCAAAGAACACCCAGGGCCGATCTGCTTTCGAATGGACTGGTTGGATCTCCTTGCAGTCCAAAGGAATCTCAAGAGTCTTCTCCAACACCACAGTTCAAAAGCATCAATTCTTTGGTGCTCAGCTTTCCTCACAGTCCAACTCTCACATACATACATGACCACTGGAAAAACCATAGCCTTGACTAGATGGACTTTTGTTGGCAAAGATATGTCTCTGCTTTTGAATATGCTGTCTAGGTTTGTCATAACTTCCTTCCAAGGAATAAGCGTCTTTTAATTTCATGGTTACAATCACCATCTGCAGTGATTTTCGAGCCCCCAAAATTAAAGTGTGACACTGTTTCCACTGTTTCCCCATCTATTTGCCATGAAGTGATGCGACCAGATGCCATGATCTTCGTTTTCTGAATGTTGAGCTTTAAGCCAACGTTTTCTCTCTCCTCTTTCACTTTCATCAAGAGGCTCTTTAGTTCCTCTTCTCTTTCTGCCATAAGGGTGGTGTCATCTGTATATCTGAGGTTACTGATATTTTTCCCGGAAATCTTGATTCCAGCTTATGCTTCTTCCAGCCCAGCATTTCTCATGATGTACTCTGCAAATAAGCTAAATAAGCAGGGTGACAATATACAGCCTTGAAGTACACCTTTTCCTATTTGGAACCAGTCTGTTGTTCCATGTCCACTTCTAACTGTTGCTTCCTGACCTGCATACAGATTTCTCAAGAGGCAGGTCAGGTGGTCTGGTATTCTCATCTCTTTCAGAATTTTCCACAGTTTATTGTGATCCACACAGTCAAAGGCTTTGGCATAGTCAATAAAGCAGAAATAGATGTTTTACTGGAACTCTCTTGCTTTTTCTATGATCCAGCAGATGTTGGCATTTTGATCTCTGGTTCCTCTGCCTTTTCTAAAACCAGCTTGAACATCTGGAAGTTCACGGTTCAAATGTTGCTAAAGCCTGGCTTGGAGAATTTTGAGCATTACTTTACTAGCGTGTGAGATGAGTGCAATTGTGCAGTAGTTTGAGCATTCTTTGGTATTGCCTTTCTTTGGGACTGGAATGAAAACTGACCTTTTCCAGTCCTGTGGCCACTGCTGAGTTTTCCAAATTTGCTGACATATTGAGTGCAGCACTTTCACAGTATCATCTTTTAGGATTTGAATAGCTCAACTGGAATTCCATCAGCTCCACTAGGTTTGTTCATAGTGATGCCTTCTAAGGCCCACTTGACTTCACATTCCAGGATGACTTAATTCTGTTCAAATCAACATTAGTGAAATTAACTTTTATGTATTCCTTTTGTAAATTGAAATCAGAGTCCAGAGAATTTTCTTAAGAAAATGCCTTTAAAGAAAATTTTGCTTTAACCTATTTTCTATATTCAGCCAAATAATAATCAAAAATTGAAACCACAAATTAAGAGTAATTATTATATATATAAAGAAACAGTTGCTAATTTAACACTTCTCTCCAATATTGAGATTTAACTACCTGAAGGTATTATTGCTTTTGTTTCCAAAAAATGCTTGGATCCATTTCTGCAGCATGAGGAAAAAATAAGTTTTCCTGAAGTCATTAAAACAATCATTTCACAGTATTTTATGATAATAAAAAATGTAGAAATTACCAACAGTTATGATATAGATAGGCATTTATCTTTGCATATCCATTCTTATATATTTAATGTCCATATGATATTATCATTAAAATGATTGTATAGAAATATTAGGATTTCGAGGGGGGGAGAAGATGGCGGAGGAATAGGACCAGGAGATTACTTTCTCCTTCACAAATTCCTCAAAAAAACATTTCAACGCCGAGCAAACTCCACAAAACAACTTCTGAATGCTGGCAGAGGACATCAAGCACCCAGAAAAGCAGATCACTGCCTTCAAAAACAGGTAGGGGAAAAAATATAAAAGACGAAAAGAGAGACAAAGGAGGGGGGGAGGGAGCTCCGTCCTGGGTAGGGAAACCCGACCCGGGAAAGGAACTCTAAGAAGAGAGGTTTCCAAACACCAGGAAACACTCTCCCTGCCGAGTCTGTGGCGAGCCCTGGAAGCACAGAGGGCATCATAACAGGAACGATACATAAATGAATAATTAAAACCGACAGATTACAAGCCCAATAGTGACTTCCCCAGCGGAAAAGCAGCACGTAAAACTGCACCCGCGGGGGGCAGGGCAGGTGCAGGTGCACAGCTTTATAAGAATCAGGTAGGAACGCCCTGCAAGTAACCAGAACGAACTAACTTGGGCTAGTAAACCAGACTG
>SJYQ01001985.1:335424-350919 GCA_006410935.1 Redunca redunca
TGGTCAGGAACCAGAAAGTGTAAGAAAAACTGAAGACACAAATTTTTTTCTACTTTTTTTTTTTTTGATAGTGTTGTTTTTCATTTTTTTGCTGTCTTTCAACATGTTTTGATCCTATGGAAATGAAAATGAGAATTTTCTTCCTATGAGTATGTTTCCTGGCTTTCTAGTATTTCTAGGTTTCTAAAATTTAAATGAATTAAAAAGAGTAAATCCATATGCAGAAAAGAATGTCATACCATATCATTAACTTGAAAAAATGTAAGTTACTCAGTCATATCCAATTCTGCGACCGTGTGAACTTTTTGCCCACCAGGCTCTTCTGTCCATGGAATTTTCCAGGCAAGAATACTGGAGCAGGTTGCTCAAGTACTTCCTCCTCCAGGGGATCTTTCTGCTTTAAGGAACAAACCCACGTCTTTTGCATTGTTAGGCAGATTCTTTACCACAGTGCCAGCTGGGAAGCCCTTTTCAAACTGTGTTGCTACTGCTGATGCTGCTAAGTCACATCAGTCATGTCCGACTCTGAGCGATCCCATAGATGGCAGCCCACCACGCTCCCCCGTCCCTGGGATTCTCAAGGCAAGAACACTGGGTTGCCATTTCCTTCTCCAGTGCATGAAAGTGAAAAGTGAAAGTGAAGTCGTTCAATCGTGTTGGACTCTTAGGGACCCCATGGTCTGTAGCCCACCAGGCTCCTCCATCCATGGGATTTTCCAGGCAAGAGTACCGGAGTAGGGTGCCATTGCCTTCTTCAAACTGTAATGATCAGAAATAATTCTTCAATAAACAATACTGTATAGATGTATTTTCACACTGTTAGAAATGTACCTTCAAGGTACATTCTTACAAAGTGAGTTTCCTGGGTTAAAAGATAAATCTAATTTCTTAAGGTATTGACTAACTATCCTTCTTAAAAGTTGTGTAATCTCAACATCAGTAACATATTATGTTACGATCTCCCTACCAAAATAGTATATTGTCAAGCTTTTTAAATTTTATCAAACTAAAGAGCCTGTTGATGAAAGTGAAAGAGGAGAGTGAAAAAGTTGGCTGAAAACTCAACATTCAGAAAACTAAGATGGTGACTGCAGCTATGAAATTAAAAGACACTTGCTCTGTGGAAGAAAAACTATGACCAACCTAGACAGCATATTAAAAAGCAGGGACTACTTTATCTGTAGTTCTTTCCAGTTAAAGCTATGGCCTTTCCAGTGTGTATGGATGGGAGAGTGGACTATAACAAAAGCTGAGCGCTGAAAAATTGATGCTTTTGAACTGTGGTGTTGGAGAAGATTCTTGAGAGTCCCTTGGACTGCAAGGAGATCCAACTATTCCATCCTAAAGGAGATCGGTCCTGGGTGTTCATTGGAAGGACTGATGTTGAGGCTGAAACTCCAATAATTTGGCCATCTGATGCAAAGAATCGGCTCTTTGAAAAAGACCCTGGTGCTGGGAAAGATTGAAGAAAGAAGAGGATGAGATGGTTGGATGGCATCACCGATGCAATGGATGTGAGCTTGAGTAGGCTCCAGGTGTTGTTGATGAACAGGGAAGCCTGGCATGCTGCAGTCCATGGGGTCACAAAGAGTCAGACATGACTGAGTGACTGAACTATGTAGTTGAAATATTTTATCTCTGTCTGGTTTTATTTGTCTTATTCTCTTATATTAAGTGAATGTGAACACATATTTTTTTTTGTCTTCATGACGTTATTCTATCAGATTTTTGTCTCATGTTTCCCAACTTTTGAAAGCTGCTTCTATATTAGGAATTATATGCTCTTTACCTATGCTTTTCAAAAAATATTTATTTTCAGTTGATCAATGATTGGTTTATAATATTGGTTGGATTTCTGTCATACATCAACATGAATTAACCATAGGTGTGTATATGTCCCCTCCCTCTTGAATCCCCCTCCCACCCCCTGCCCATCCCGCCCCTCTAGGTTATTACAGAGCCCCAGTTTGAGTTCCCTGAGTTGTACAGCAAATTACCATTGGATATTTACATATGTTAGTGTATATGCATTCATGCTGCTCTCTCCATTTATCTCACTCTCTTCCTCTTCTCCCTCGCTGTTATCCATAAGTCTGTTCTCTGTCTCTGCATCTCTATTGCTGCTCTGCAAACAGATTCATCAGTGCCGTCCTTCTAGATTTCATATGTGTGCATTAATATACAATATTTGCTTTTCTCTTTCTGACTTTCTTCACTCTGTGTAATAGGCTCTAGGTTCATCCACCTCACTAGAACTGCCTTAAATGCATTCCTTTTTATGACTGAATAGTATTCCATTGTACATATGTACCACAGCTTCTTTATCCATTCATCTGTCCATGGACATATAGGTTTTTTCCATGTCTTGGCTATTGTAAATAGTGTTGCAGGGAACATTGGGGTACATGTGTCTTTTTGAGTTTTGGTTTCTTCAGGGTATATGCCTAGAAGTGCTATTTCTGGGCCATATATATTTTTTTTCCCTAGTTTTTTAAAGGAATCTCCTTACTGTCTTCCACAGCAACTGTACTGTCCCACCAGCAAAGTCCCACAGAAGTGAAGGAGGGTCCCACCAGTGGTGTAGGAGGATTCCCTTTTCTCTACATTCTCTCCAGTACTTGTTGTTTGTGGATTTCTTGATTTTGTCTGGAGTGAGGTGATATCTCATTTTAGTTTTGATCTCATTTACTTTTGATTTCCATGTCTCCTTTGAAGAAATATCTTTTTCAGTCTTTTGCCCACTTTTTGATTGGACTAATTGTGTTTCTGGTATTAAGTTGTTTGGGATACTTGCATATTTTGGAGAGTAATCCTTTGTCAGTTGTTTCATTTGCTATTAGGAGGTGGGTCATAAAGGATGTTGCTATGATATATATCATACAGTGTTCAGTCTATGTTTTCTTCTAAGAGTTTCATAGTTTCTGATCTTACATTTAGGTCTTTAATCCATTTTGATTTTATCTTTGTGTATGGTGTTAGGAAGTATTCTAATTTCATTCTTTGGCATGTAGTTATCCATTTCTTCCAGCACCACTTATTGAAGAGGCTGTCTTTTCCCCCTTGTATATTCTTGCCTCCTTTGTCAAAAATAAGGTGCCCATATGTTTTGGGTTTATATTTTGGCTTTTTATCTTGTTTCACTGATCCATACTTCTTGTTTTTGTGTCAGTACCATACTTTCTTGATGACTGTGACTTTGTAATATAGTCTGAAGTCAGGAAGATTGATTCCTTCAGCTCCATTCGTCTTTCTCAAGATTGTTTTGGTTATTCAGGGTCTTTTATGTTTTCAATATAAAATGTGAAATTTTTTGTTCTAATTCTGTGAAAAATTCCATTGGTATTTTGATAGAGATTACACTGAATCTGGATTATGTTTGGTAGTAGTCATTTTCACAATATTGATTTTCCCAACCTAGAAACATGGAATATCCCTCCATTTGTTTATGTTGTCCTTGATTTCTTTCATCAGTGTCTCATAGTATTCTGTATATCCCTCTTTTGTCTCCTTAGGTAAGTTTATTCTGAGGTATTTTATTGTTTTAGTTGCAATAATAAATGGTATTGATTACTTAATTACTCTTTCTGATTTTTCATTGTTAGTCTCTAGGAATGTAAGTGATTTCTGTGCATTGATTTTGTATCCTGCAACTTTAACAAATTCACTGTTTAGTTCTAGTGATTTTCTAATAGTATTGTTAGGGTTTTCTATGTACAGTATCATATCATCTGTAAATAGTGAAGTTTTACTTCTTCTTTTCCAATCTGGATTCCTTTTATTTCTTTCTCTTCTCTGATTGCCATAGCTAGAGCTGCCAATACTATGTTGAATAATATTGGCAAGAGTGGGCGCCCTTGTCTTCTTAGACAGAATGCTATCTGTTTCTCACTATTGAGAATAATGTTTGCTGTGGGTTTGTTGTATATGGCTTTTAACATTTTAAGGTACGTTCCTTCTATGTCCATTTTGGAGAGGTTTTTTTTTGTTTTTGTTTTTGTTTTTTTTTTTTAATCATAAATGAGTGCTGAATTTGTTATATTGCAACTTTTTTCCAGTTTTCATTTGTCTTTAATTTTCCTTCTAATGTTGTAGAGAAACACATCCAAGTTATCTTTTAGTTTTTGTACAGTTTCACTTTTAACATTTAGATCTCCAGTGTGGTTGGAATTCATTCTTGCATGTGATGATGGTATGGGTCCAGTTGTTTTATTCTTATGTTTATTTTTTGGCTATGCAGTTACCTCTTCACCCTTTATTTTAAAATAAAGTTTTTCTATTTGAGATGCCAGTTTGGGTCATATACTAGAAACTCCTATGTACTTGGTTATAGACATTGACTTTTTATGCTAAGCATTAGTCTGTCTGTTTTTGTGTTTGGACCACATTCAATTATGGTTTAATTATGCTTATTTGTGTCTTAATACCTGTTAGGGAATTATCCATTTTCATAGCCTTTTCTCTTTAGTGATTCCTTAGCTAATTTTCATCATGAATTTTATTATTGATATATCTATCTATATTGAATAAGTGGGAAAAATACTAACCTAAGACATTTTTAAAATTTGGATTATGTATAATTGATAAATATTAACTTAGAAACTTAGAAATAATTGATTTATATAATGTTCAGTCATTTTATCAAATAGAAAAACATCATTTTATTTTGTTCAGTTTAATTTTTGTGTACTTAGTAGTATTTTCAACACATAGACTTCACACACAGTATTAAGTGAAAGTGTTAGTCTCTCAGTTATTTCTGACTCTTTGCAACCCCTTGGACTGTAGTCCACCAGGCACATAGCATATACCTTTATTATTAGTATTAAACCTTTCTTTAATATTGGTTTATTAAATCTTTTATTATTATTTTATATATACATTTAAATATTTTCATTATTAATACTCTATTTCTGCATTAAAGAATTGAAATATTTTCTAATGCTGTGGAGAAAATATGTGGCATAGGATTATCTGGGCTTTCAAAGTTGCCTTGTTTTAGGAATCCATCAGGTGATGATGGAATCTGACTATCTGGTGTGCAGTGTTGATTGAGATAGGTCAGTTTTATTCTGTCTATAATTGTGTTGAATTGAGACTAGATTTAGTATTTCCTAAGGATTGTTTCTTTACCTCACTCAAGGGTGTTGCTCTTTTGGAATTCTAACTCCAAATTTGAAATATTTACCAAGTCTCTCTCTTTTTTTTTCCTCATCTTTCAAACATTGGCTTCTGCCTCTTTCTGCTTAAATTCTTAGACTCTCTATTCTGTGCCACTTATAGAAAAGTGCTGAATGAATCAGGCTTGTGTTTTCCTTTATCCTGGGATATTCCTTCTTAAGTTTTCAGTTTTATGATAACTTTATGTCTTCAAACAAATTTTTGTTTGGGATACACTCAGCCTTTTAAAGGTGATCCTGGTGAGATCAGCAGGAATAGCAGCATGCTATTTTTCTGTTAGCAGATACAGAAAAATGACCTTTGATACTGATAAAAGTGTTTATATAAGAACATTCTTGCAATTCCCACTCTGAAGGTTTCTTTAATACATTATTAGCTGTTCTTTATTTTTAGTATGATCTGTGAAAATGAGTCTTTCTAGAATACAGTGACTGGAAGAAAATCTACAATGTTCTTATTTTTCTTCTAACAGGAGATGAGCTTTTCTTTTTGCCTTGACTGTTTGAAAGCTCAGAGACTAGTTTAGTGGAAATAATTTATCACGTTTTGAAAGTGTATTAGTTTTCTAGGACTGCTGTAATGGAGAACCACAAACTAGAATGCTTAAAAAACAGAAATTTATTTTCTCATACTTCTGGAGGCTGGAAGTTCATAATCAAGGTGTCAGCAGTTTTGGTTTCTTTTGAGGCCTGTCTCTTTGGCTTGTGGTTGGCTGTCTTCTTCCTTTATCTCTTCATGTCATCTTCCCTGCATGTATCATCTCAGTATCTAAATTTCCTTTTTTTAAAATAAAGTAATTAGCCTCTAATTAAAATGAATAAAGTTATATTTAAAAAATAAGGTTACTAATCATGTTGAATTAGGACCCATCCTAATGATTTCATTTTAACTTGATTACTTCTATAAAGACCCATATCTTCAAGTAAAGTAACATTCTTAGGTTCTTAGAGTTAGGACTTCAACAAACTTTTTGGAGGGGACAAAATTCAACCAAAAATAAAAGTAAATGCAATATAAATGAAAATGAATATATGCATTATTTCATTTAAAATAGTTATATTTACAAAACAATAACATGGCTTTCTAGTGAGTGAAAAAGATTAACATCAGAGAACTTCAGTTCACAGTAAGCAACTATTGGTAAAAATTAGCTGAGATCAGAGTTCTAAATTCTCCTAACAGCTTGAATAAGCAAGAAAAGTATACTATTAGCTCTTCCTAGGCAATTTTTTTCACAACTGGATTAATAATGTGGGAATGTTGTTGAGCCTATTAAACCTACTTTTCTAAATTGTGAGGATTTCAATAAATATCTCTGAATCTTTTACCATAAAACCCATACTGTAATGAATTACTCATACTGCTCTATAGTTCATGATGGAAATTTATGATTAACCACATAAAAAAGTTTAATAATATCAGAATACTACTAGAAAATCTACCTACAAACGAATATCAAAAACTCTCACTAATCAGGCATCCTCTGCAATGACAAGATCACTTCATAAGCTGAATGTTTCACAACATTTTCTATTCTTCAATTAAGTCTGATCTAAATAACAAATCAAGTTTGAACTCTCATCATTTTAACAACAAATTGGATATAAAACTTTTACACATTTAATTTCTTAATGATTTCTGGGTGTGTATATCATTAATAATCTATTACTAAGAGCTAAAGTCCCTGGAGAAGGGCATGGAAACCTAATTTTGGTGTTCTTGCCTGGAGAATCCTATGGACAGAGGAGACTGGCAGGCTATGGTCCACTGGGTCTCAAAGAGTTAGACACAATTGAAGTGACTTAGCACAGAGGTGAAGTAATTGTGTTCAATACCATTTACTGAATAAATTTTAAGTAAAATTCATCATTTTGTAATGATCTTTGTCAAAGTCACAGCAGGAAAGAATCAGCATAATCATACACCAGTGAGGTTATCTCCTAATACTGCCAGTCTACCATTAGCAAGTGCAGGAGAACAAGACACAGAAACTGGAACTTTACCCAGCAAAATATGGTGCATGGTCACTCTAGTAATTGGAAAGTTTAACAAAGAAACTTTTTACAAAGATGTACCCTTTCCAGTAGAACTCTGTAGAAAGCCTGGGTTCTGTCAATAGATTAAAAAATATGAATGTGAAGAAATAGACCAAACCAGGCAGATCTCTCCACATGTACTGTACTGGCCTGGAGAATGTTCAATGCAGTCAACATGCAGACACATCTCATCACATTGTACATTTAAAATTGTTGAATTTCATTGTATTTAAATTACATTTCAACAAAGTTGGGAGGAAACATTGGAAGAAATTATACAGTGCTACTTTAAGATTAAAAGAAGATTAATTCAAAGCTCTTAGCACAGGACATCAGAAATAGCAGATGTTTGATTGTGTAGTCACTATTTCTGTATAATTTACTTATCCTTCATTTTACTTGATTGTTAAGCCCTTTACCTCATGAATTGTGTGCTGTAAAGGTTAATCTCAGTAGACCTGTAATTAGCCTGAATAATTTTGCTAAAATATTTCTGCAACATTTACTTATATTCAGGGTGAGAAATACATGGTTTAATAGCACTGGTTTGTGGTTATCGGTCTGAGGAGGGTTTGTGTTAGTTTGTAGGTGTTTTTTATTGGTAATTTACTGTAGTAACCAGTCATTTCCTTCATGTATCACAGCCTTGTCAAGGCAAAGGGGCTTGTATAACTCAATGAAGCTGTGAGCTGCATCATGCCGGGCCAACCAAGACGAATAGGTTATACTGAAGAGTTTTGACAAAACGTGGTCCGTTAGAGAAGGGAATGGAAATCCAATTCAGTATTCTTGCCTGAAAAACCCTCTGGACAGTATGAAAAGGAAAATAAATGTGACACTGAAAGATGAGACCCTCAGGTCAGAAGGCATCTAATATGCTACTAGGGAAGAGTGGAGGGCAATTACTAATAGTTTCAGGAAGAAGGAAGCAGAAGGGCCAAGCAGAAATCACACAGTTGTGGATGTGTCTGGTGGCAAAAGTCCAGTTCTATAAAGAACAATATTGAATAGGAACCTGGAATGTTGGTCTATGAATCAAGGTAAATTGGACATGGTTGAGATCCCACAGGAGATGGCAAGAGTGAAACCTGACATCTTAGGAATCAGCGAACCAAAATGGACATGAATGGGTGAATTTAATTCAGATGATCATTATATCTACTACTGTCGGCAAGAATCCCATAGAAGAAATGGATTAGCCTTCACGGTCAACAAAATAATGTAAAATGCAGGCTTGGGTGAAATCTGAAAAACCACAGAATGATATTGGCTTGTTTCCAAGGCAAGTCATTCAACATCTCAGTAATGCAAATCTATGCCACACCACTAATGCCAAAGAATCTGAACTTGGCCAGTTCCTGAAGACCTAAAATAAGATGCAGTTTTCATCATAGAACAAGGATTGAAATGCAAAAGTAGGTAGACAAGAGATATCCCAAATAACATGAAAGTTTGGCCTTGGAGTACAATATGAAGCAAAACAAAGCCTAACAGAGTTTTGTCAAGAGAGCATACTGATCATAGCAAACACCTACTTCCAACAGCTTGATGCTGAAATCGGATTGATTATGTTCTTTTCAGGAAAACCACTAAGCCATTCAGGCGTGACCTAAGTAAAATCCCTTAGGATTATACAGTGGAGGGTGAGGAATAGATTCAAGGGATTAGATCTGGTAGACAGAGTGCCTGAAGAACTATGGACTGAGGTTTATAACACTGTTTGGGAGTCAGTAGGCAAAAACATCCCAAAGAAAAAGAAATGCATAAAGACATTAGTGGTTGCCTGAGGACACTTTACATATAGCTGAGGAAAGAAGAGAAGCAAAAGCAAGGGAGAAAGGGAAAGATATACCCAGTTGCATTCACAGTTCCAGAGAAGAGCAGGAGAAATAAGAAGGCCTTTTTAAATGAATAATGCAAATAAATAGAGGAAAACAATAGAATGGGAAAGACTAGAGATCTCTTCAAGAAAATTAGAGATACCAAGGGAACATTTTATGCAAAGATGGACACAGTAAAGAACAGAAATGGCAAGGACTTAATAGAAGCAGAAGATATTAAGAAGAGGTGGCAAGAATACACAGAACTATCCAAAAAAAAGAAAAAAAGATCTTCATTAGCCAGATAACCATGATGGTGTGGTCACGAAGCAGAAGATATTAAGAAGAGGTGGCAAGAATACACAGAACTATCCAAAAAAAAAGAAAAAAAGATCTTCATTAGCCAGATAACCATGATGGTGTGGTCACTCACCTATAGCCAGGTGGGAAAAGGTCAGTTTTCATTCAAATTTCAAAGAAGCAATCTCAAAGAATGTTCAAACTCCCATACAGTTGTGCTCATATAACATACTGGCAAGGTTATGCTCAAAATCCTTCAAGCTTGGTGTCAGCAGAACATAAACTGAGAACTTCCAGATCTACAAGCTGGGTTTCACAAAGGTAACAGAATCAGAGATCAAATTGCCAACATTTGTTGGATCATGGGTAAAACAAGGAAGTTCCAGAAAAACATCTACTTATACTTCATTGACTATGCTAAAACCTTTGTGTGAATCACAACAAACTGTAGAAAATTCTTAGAGATGGGAGTAAAAGATCACCTTACTTGTCTCCAGAGAAACCTGTATGCAGATCCATAAGCAACAGTTAGAACCAGACATGACACAACTGACTGGTTCAAAACTGGGAAAGAAGTATGTCAAGGCTATATCTTGTCACCCTGCTTTTTAACTTATATGCAGAGTGCATCATGCAAAATGCCAGGGTGGATGAGGCACAAGCTGGAATCAAGATGTGTGGGAGAAATGTCAACAACTTCAGATTGCAGCTGATACCACTCTATTGGCAGAAAGTGAAGAAGAACTAAATAAACTCTTGATGAGGGTGAAGAGGAGAGTGAAAAAGCTGGCTTGAAACTCAGCATCAATAAAATAAGATTGTGGCATCTGGTCCCATCAGTTCATGGCAAACAGAAGTGGATAAAGTGGAGACAATGACACTCCTTGACTACAAAACCACTGTGGATGTGTTACTGCAGCCATGAAATTAAAAAGCACTTATTCCTTGGAAAGAAACCTATGTCAAACCTAGTCAGTGTATTAAAAAACAGACATCACTTTGCTGTTAAAAGTTCCATATTGTCAAAGCCATGGTTTTTACAGTAGTTGTGTATGAATGTGAGGATTGGACCACAAAGAAGGCTGAGTGCTGAAGAATTGATGCTTTTGAATTGTGATGCTGGAGTAGACTCTTGAAAGTCCTATGGACTGCAAAGAGATCAAAACAATCAATGCTAAAGGAAATCAACCCTGACTATTCACTGGAAGGACTCTTGCTAAGGTGAAGCTCCAATGTTTTGGCCACTTGATTCAAAGAGCCTAGTCACTGGAAAAGACCCTGACTGAAGGCAAAAGGTTAAGGGGGTGACAGAGGATGAGATGGTTAGATAGCATCACCAGCTCAGTAGACATGAATTTGAGCAAACTCCTGAATATAGTAGAGGACAAAGCAGCCTGGCATGCTACAGTCTATGTGGTCATAAAGAGTTGGATGCCACTTAGAGCTGAACAACGACCAGCCATTATTTTGTAAAATTATTTATACTAAGCCTCCCTTGAATTTTGAAGTAAATACTACATGGCTTCCTTTTGAAGTAAATACTACAAGGACTTCTCTGTAGCTCAAATGGTAAAGAATCTGCCTGCAATGCAGGAGACCAGGGTTCAATTCCTGAGTCAGGAAGATCCTCTGGAGAAGGGAACAGCAATCCACTCCAGCAATCTTGCCTGGAGAATCCCATGGACAGAAGAGCCTAGTGGGCTATAGTACATGGGGTTGCAAAGAATTGGACACAACTGATCAGCTAACACACACACACTACATGCCATGTTATATTATGTGTGTGTGTGCTTAGTGGCTCAGTTGTATTATATATATATATATATATATATTATTTATGCTGTATTGTACCTTAATATAAGGTTTAGCTTTGATTTCTTTGTGTGTGTTAGTCACTGAGTCACTTCTGACTCTTTAGGATCCCATGGACTGTAGGCCATGCAGGCTTCTCTGTCCATGGAATTCTCCAGGCAATAATACTAGAATGGGTTACCATTTTCTTCTCCAGGGGATCTTCCTGACCCAGGGATCAATCCTGGGTCTACTGCATTGCAGTCAGATTCTTTACTATCTGAGCCACCAGAGAAGCCTTTAGGTGCTTTAAGAATTGTCATGATAAGTGCCATAAGGTCTATCAAATCATTTGCACATGGAGACTGAAGCTTAAGTTATTCTGCAAGATTCACATCACTCAGTCTTTTGAGAGATTGCAAGGATAGAGTTATCTTACAGTTGGACTGGCGAAGCTTCACAGTTATCTCCAGGAAAGCCTGGAAGTCTGATATTGACCATTGGCCATAAAATAATGAGTTCCCTAGCTAATCACTTATAACATGCTGTTTAAAATTCAAAACTCTTCTGGGAAGCACATGTACTAACTTGTTCCATTGTTTAGAGAAGTAGACATTGATAGTTTATTCCTGGCTTAACAGATACAGAACCCGGTTTAGCCAACCAGCATACGGTGTATAAAAGACCTCTGGTAGAAGAAGGAACCCTCATGCACGGTTGATTGGAATGTAAACTGGTAGAGTCACTATGGAAAAGTAGTTGCAGGCTTATGAAAAATTAAAAATAAAACTACTATAGGATCCCATAGTCCCACTTCTTGGTATTTTCTCAGAGAAAACAAAAGCATAAGTTAAAAAAGATATGTGAAACCTTATGTTCATAGCAGCATTATTTACAATACTTAATAGTATGGGAACACCATGGGTCCTTCAACAACAGATAAATAGATAATGATGATGCATTACACACCTACGTATGTACACACACATGCTCACAAACACACATACACAATATAGAATATTTCTAAGCCATAAAAAAGGAATGGAATTTTGCCTTTTGCAATGGCATGGGTGGACCTGGAAGGTATTACACTTAGTGAAATAAGTCAGGCATAGAAAGAAAGATACTGTATGTTTTCACTGATATGTGAAATCTCAAAAAGAAAAACAAATGAACAAATATTACAAAACAGAGTGAAAACTAATTATTACCAGAGTGGAGAGAGGTAGTGGGAGGGACAAAGTAGGTGAAGCGGATGAAGAAGCAGAAACTTCTGGATGTAAAATAAATGAGGTACAAGGATGTAATGTTCAGTAAATGGAATATAGTCAATATTTCATAATAACTTTGTACAGAATATATTCTATAAAAATACATTGTATACAATATACTCTATAAAATATTGAATTAATATGCTGTACACATGAAATTATTATGTTGTAAGTCAGCTGACTTCCATTAAAAAGTGATTTAAAAAAAAAGACTCCTCAGAAACACCTATGTAGGTTCCTCTAGAATTGAGAAATATTATGCAAACTTTGGTGGTTCATAATCCAAAATCAAGTATGACCTGACTAATGGATAAAGAATCATGGGGAACTGTGTTTAGCAATCTTTGAATGACTTTATTATTGCTTGCTTGTGCTTTTTTTTTTTTTTTCCTGTTGTTTCTTATCCTTTGCTTTTGCTAAAGCCTTTCAAGTGCATATCCTTTACAATCTTGTCTTTTCAATTATTTGACCCTGTCATATTATTGCAATAAGTTTTCTAATTCAGGGGCTTCCCTGGTGGCTCAGCAGTAAAGAATCCACCTGAAAATACAGAAGATGCTAGAAATGCAGGTTTGATCCCTGGGTTGGGAAGATCTCCTGGAGGAAATGGCAACCCAGTCCAGTATTCTTGCCTGGAAAATTCCATGGACAGAGGATCCTGGCAGGCCACAGTCTAGAGAGTTGTAAAGTGTCAGGCATGACTGAGCAACTGAGCACTCACATACACACACGCAGATTCTAATACAGAATTTATTTTCACTTCCTGTATTTCCATTATATTTTTATCCTCAATAGGTATTTATCAATACAATTTCTCACTATTAATAGTAGGATTCACTCAGAACCTTTAGAATATTGCCCTTTTTAGTGTCCTGCATACAGAGAGTGTGTAGCAAGGCCTTGGATAAGTCTTTGACTATTATTTTTAACCTGATAAAAATATCAATTGATAAAACTATCTTAAGTTGAACCTGAAGCCACTTCAGTCCTCATTGCCTTAAAATTGCAAATATATGGCTGAATGTAAAATAAGAACTCACACTACCTTCTCCAGAAATATCTGCCAAATGGCTTTAATTATCGGAGAAGGATATGGCAGCCCACTCCAGTACTCTTGCCTGGAAAATCCCATGGACAGAGGAGCCTGGTAGGCTGCAATCCATGGGGTAGCTAAGAGTCAGACACGACTGAGCAGCTTCACTTTCACTTTTCACTTTCATGCATTGGAGAAGGAAATGGCAACCCACTCCAGTGTTCTTGCCTGGAGAATCCCAGGGACGGTGGAGCCTGGTGGGCTGCTGTCTATGGCGTCGCACAGAGTTGAACACGAATGAAGTGATTTAATAGCAGCAGCAGCTTTAATTATAGCTTAGTTTGCAAATATAGGGGAAAATATCAGGGAATGCAGTTGAATGAATAATCCTAAAGCTAAATCCAAGTGGCTGGTCAGTAATAGTTATCTTTATGTTAGGGATGTGCATGCCACATTCAACTAATATTCCTACTTTTGAGTTGGAGCCCTTTCCACTATCCAGTGAAGGCTAGAAAATATTTATCACCAAAATCTGTTTCTTATATTCCTTTCATAATATTTTGAATTTTTTCTATATATTCAAATACCTCATTTCAATGTCAAATTATTTATTTACACATAATAATAACTTCAAACAACTTACATTCAAGTCACACAATCAAAGATTCTTTACATCTCTTAAAAAATCTGTGCAACATTGTTTTGACCCATTAAGTATTGATTTCATAATTTTGTACTTAGGAATATGTCCAAACAGACATCTCTCCAACAAAGATATACAGATAGCCAATAAACACATGAAAAAATGTTCAACTTTACTCATTATTAGATAAATGTAAATCTAGACTGCAATGAAATATCATCTTACATTGGTCAGAATGTCCATCATCAAAAAATCTAGACAATGAATCCTAGAAAGGGTGGAGAAAAGGGAACCCTCCTACACTGTTGGTGGGAATGCAAACTAATACAACCAATATGGATATTCCTTAAAAATCCAGGAATAAAATTACCATATGATCCAGCAGTCCCACTACTAGGCATAAATCCTGAAAAAGCCATAATTCAAAAATACACATGTACCCCTTGCAGTGCTATTTACAATAGCCATGACATGGAAGCAACCTAGACATCCACTGACGAATGGATAAAGAAGTTGTGATACACATAGACAATGGAATATTACTCACCCATAAAAAGGAACTAAGTAGAGTCAGTTCTAGTGAGGTAGATGAATTTAGAGCCTGTTATATATACATACCTGTTATAAATAGGTACCAATGAACCTATTTTCAAGGTAGAAATAGGGACACAGACATAGAGAACAAATTTGTGGGCACAGCAGGGAAAGGAGAGGGTAGGACAAATTAAAAGAGTAGCATGGAAACATATACACTACCATATGTACAAAACTAGTGGGACGCTGCTGTATAGCACAGGGAGCTCAACTGGTGCTCTGTGACAGCCTAGAGGGTAAGATGGGGTGGGAGGTATGTGAGAGATTTAAGGAGTAGTCATATGTATACTTATGGCTGATTCACATGTTGTATGGCAGAAACCAGCACAACATTGTAAAGCAATTATCCCACAATTTAAAAAAAAAGGATGGAATATGTCCATTTTAAATTTCTAGTGCCTTGAAGCAGACAATAACAATATCTTTTTCTATTTGTGTGAGGACTCAATGGACTTTTAAAATGTACCTAGGTGCCTGGGTTATGTGATACATTTTTCTAAAAAGCCAGTGGAAAGTGTTAGTTATATCAAGAGAGGAAACTACAAAGTTATTTGCATAATTGGTCCAAAAGAACATAATTTTGTCCAAAAAAGAACAAAACATATTTACACCTGAGAGATTATAGCTATTGAGTTGGTCAGTCTTTCTTTTAGCAAGTTATAATATATTTTAAATGATCTTTGAGCTAGCTAAGAAATAGCTGTTTTTCAGCTCAATGTACATTGAAAATTTTTAATTTTTAGAATTTCTGAACTTCTTCAAATTAATTTCTCAAACTAAGGTTGATATATTACTTAGTACGTTGGTTACTTTAAAACTAGGTTGATTA